>JAVJIF010016687.1:0-117020 GCA_038442645.1 Agave tequilana | reverse complement strand
TGAATCTCAGTCTAAACTATACTTACAAAAAAATAAAAATTACATCAAAAGAAAACAAAAACCTACACTACAAAGAATGAAAAACTAGACTAAATCCTATCTCTGCTTGGTCGTTCCTCCTTGCCTTTGAGATTGCAGGTATTTATAGAAGAAATGCAGAGGTTAGAGGAGTATGAAGATAGGGAAGGCTGGTTATTTCTGAATTTGAATTCTTCCTTATCTCCAAACTTGGTTTGATATGGATATTCAGTTCTGATCTGCAGTTTGTTGGCGTGTGGATTGCTAAATATCACTTATCAAATGATAGAATTAGAAATAGTGATCAACATAAGAGTTGTATCTCTATAAGTCCTCTTTCTGGATCATCTTGAATCATTAGATTTGAGATTCAGTAGCGAAAGTTATGATTCAAATACTAAAATGTATCCAGTCAGAATCTGAGTCAAACTTGCTTCATTTCATTCGTTGATCTTCTCTCTATCCATTTATCTCTCTGTATTTGATATTTTCCTCAATTGATCATTAGCTAATCAAAATGGATTTATAGAAATCTGAATTTTACTGGTTTCCATTTGGTGTTATCTTTCTGATTTGCTCTGATCTTCAGCTGAATATTTGCCGCAATCCATGATTTGTTCTAACTAGATCTAGGATCATCCTCAGCTAACCAAATAGATCCAGTTAAATCTGATTTTAACTGGTATTTATTTGGTTTAATCCTCTTTCTCTTCATTATTATCTTCTACAAAATAGACATTTAAGACAAAGAAATTAGCAGATTTATTACACGATAAATGTAGGAGTGTAATGAAAAGAATGCAAAATATGTGTACGATCAACTCTCATAGAAATCATGTGCCAAGGGATTCTTGCAAAAGGATGAAAACTGAGGGTGGGATTTATTTGAGAATCTAGATGAAAAAACTATCCAATAGGAACCAATTCTTAGAAAGTCTAGGAATATAAATCCTAACTCTTCAAAAGGAGGTCTATATTATATAGAATCATCTAAATCTACTGAGGCTAGAATTGCCAATCTAGCAAGAAAGCTGAAACTTCTCGAAACAAAAAGAACCCGTTCTAGTAAAGTAAGTCAGCCCTAACCCAATCTCAAAATCGGGCTGCATTTACTGTCAAGCCATGAACCATGTATTTGAAGAGTGTCATATGTTCAGTGCCCAACAAATATTGCCCGAACACATGAATACGGCCTACTCAAGGCCCCACAACAATTTCTATACTCAAATGTACAATCTCGGCTGGAGAAATCACTCGAATTTCTCATGGAGCTTAAACAACATGACCACTCAAAGTCAAATCATTCCAATCACTTCCAATGTCTCAATTATAAACACAATTTTTCTAACCAACACAATTTTCTCAGCCAAGTTCCATAATCTTCCTTCCAAAGTTCTTCTTCTGGCAAGAAATAACTGACATGGTGAGGAATATAGAAAATTTGATAAATCCACAAAATCCTTCATGCAAAACCAAGGACAACAGTTGAACAATCACGCTCAAGCCATATCTAAGTTAAAGGTTCAAGTGAGTCAGATAGCCAGTTCACTAAGTGAAAG
The DNA here is from genome assembly GCA_038442645.1 of Agave tequilana. Classification (NCBI taxonomy): domain Eukaryota; kingdom Viridiplantae; phylum Streptophyta; class Magnoliopsida; order Asparagales; family Asparagaceae; genus Agave; species Agave tequilana. The sequence goes on along the minus strand of JAVJIF010016687.1, from coordinate 115,443 downwards.
GCCCAAAGGGACTTTGCCTAGTCAGCCGTTGACAAACTCTAGAAATTCTAGTCAAGCTCATTTGGCTTAAGATGAACAGTTAAATCAATGTAATGTGGTTATACATTAAATTCGGATAAAACAAGTTGATAATCAAGTGTTAATGTCACCTAATCCTATTATGCACAATCCAACACATGCATCCACTTTATCTAGTCCATTCTCTTCAATTCTTATATGTTTGAAAACATAAGTCCCATCATATACTTCCATTTTCAAATAGGCTTAAGAATAATAATAAAATGCACACATAGATAAAATACTTGAGATTTTTAATCAAGTGAAGATTACTGTGCTGCTTCTTGATGCTATCCAACAAGTCCCATCATATACAAAATTTCTTATGGGCATATGCACTAAGAAGAGAAAGACTAATGTACCCAAGAAAGTCTTCTTAGCCAGTGACATTAGTGAGCTATTGTCGGGTCTGATCCTATCAAGTACAAGGATCCCGGTTGTCCTATCATTACTTGAGCTATAGAACAAACTAAAATTAGTCGTGCACTCCTTGATTTGGTAGCAGGTATCAACTTTTTTCTCTTCTCAGTATATCAACAACTCGGGTTGGGCGATCTTAGTCTGACCCGCAACACCATACAATTGGCTAACTAATCAGTGAAAGTTCCCAAAGGGAAAATTATTGATGTTCTCATCCAAGTTGGGGAGTTTATCTTCCCCATAGATTTTATTATTCTTGAGCCCAACCTGTGTCCAATCCTAAGTCTTAAACTTCTATCATCCTAGGATGTTCGTTTCTTGCTACTGCAAATGCAATTATCAATTGCAAAAACAGATTCATGAGGTTAACTTTTTGAGACATGACTAGAAAAGTCAATGTCTTCAACCTAGCGAAGCAATCTCGTGATGTTGAGGATCAAATATTTGAAGTTAACCTCATAGAGAACTTGACGAGCGAGCATAGAGAGAAAACAGAGTTTGAAGCTAAGTGTGAGTTTGAGTTAGAGTCTGAGAATTTCAACCTCAATCAGATTGTCGAGTCTACAACGCATTGAGCATCAAGTCCGAGATCGGGCGCTGCTGTTGCATAATTATTATCATATTCTCATAATTATTATATAATAAACTCTGCTTTTAATCCTAATTTTTGCTTAATTTATTTGCAGGCCTATGGCTAAAGGAAAGGAAAGAGAAACGAGCTCAAAGCTCATCAAAATTCTGATTTAATTTAGAATTAATTCGAAAATCAGAAAATCAGGGGTGATCAAGGCAAATTAGATCGATTAAAAACCAGTTAGAATAAATCTCTACAGATCTATTGGTTAAAGCCCAAGATCAAAGGCTGTTTTCGTCAAATTCAGAAGCTAAAACGAGAAATTCAGAAAAGATAAAAGCAAATCGCGAAGCCAGGGAGTACCACCAATAGGGTGTGGCCACCGGCCACACCCTGGCCATGGAAACGCAGCAAAAGCCATATTTTCACGGCTTGTTGGAGGTTGTTGGGGGAGCGCTTGCCCCTATCTTCGTATGCGTCCCCCCGTTGGGTTTTGCCTATAAATACAGGATTTTTCAGAGACCACGGGGAACGACCAAGCAGAGAGTAGAATTTAGGCTAATTTGTAGTTTGTAACTTAGGTTTTTTATTTTCTTTCATTTATTTTTATTTTCTTTAAGTAATTGAGAGGAGAGGATACTTTCATGGAGGAATGAGAGCAAGCTTGTACTAAAAGTGACACCGGTGTAAGTGATCTTTTCTTCCATTGTTATTTGAATCGAATCGACGTTTTTTTTTCTTCTTCACTCTTGTTTTCATTTACTTTCCTCTTCTGTATTTGTGGATCCAAATGAAACTGATAGCCTCGAAGTTGTTTTGCCCTTGCAAATGTCGTTGATGGCTTATGGTGATGGATATTCATTTCTATGATAGTGTAGCTTGCTCCTTCAATTCATAGTGTAATATGGAATGGCCAAGATCCTATTTGTCATACTTTGCTCGCCTTCAAGCAAAGGTACATCATCGATGCGGGTCAAAGGTAAGTAGGCGCCGAAGAGGCAAGTAACTTTTTTAGGTTTTAGCTTTCTTTTCTTTTAATTTTAGTGTAAATTACCAACATCACAATCTTCCAAATCTCTTTCACTCTTTTTCAACTTCTTTTGTACATACCCACTTTCATTTTCTCCACCTTATCTATCTACTACTTTCTTCCTAACTTAACTTTAACTCTTTTTCATTTTCTTTTAAAGAACTAAAAGAAAATCTTTAACCATTCTTAGTAACTTAAAAGAGTACTTGCTAAAAAAGCTTTCATCGCTAGTCCCTCCTTGTGGATCACGATCCGCATAGCCACTTGCTATTGCGGTAGTATTGAGTACTTGCACTCTTTATCCTTAAGATCTAAAATTATGTATTTTTGTGTGCAGGTAAAATCTTAATCAAATTTTGGCGCCGTTGCCGGGGAGGGACGGTAAGTTATTCTCTATTTAGATTTACATTTTTGGTTAACATTCTTCTTTGTTTTTTGTGTACAGATTTAACAACAAGAAATTTTTGCGGTAGTGGACATATAAGTGGCACCGGACTCTGCTCAAGAAAGCAGAGCCCAGAAGCCCTCAGATTTGCTACATTCCTGTGGCAATCTGAGTGAACTACTACCTGTATTTTCTGCAGGTTGGCTGAATTGTATAGTTTAATCTCTGTAGCATTTATTTTCTTATTTGACTCACTGTATATACATTTCTAATACAACAATAAAAAGTTGATTGTTAATGCTAAAAATGATTTAGACTTTGCATTTAGACACGTGTCTATTTCATTACATTTTCTATTTACTGTTGAAGAGTGTTGGAGTCAGGTATGTATGCATAACATTTAGTATAGGTTCATTCTTGTATGAAATATTGTTTGAGTGTTACTTTTTTCTATATACTTGTACACTGCACTAAATTGATTTAAGGGCTTGTCCTATAAACAAGATAAGGTGGGAAAGTCATTACCCTCCCTTAGCCCACAAACAATCTCCTCACTCACTAACCCAAGCCTAACTAAAACTGAGTAGACGTTGGGCCTAGGGACATCTCGGACTCAAATAGGAGACTGGCCTAAGGGAGAAGTTGATTTGAATTTGACTCTTACCAAATCGATGTCTAAGGTTGGGGATTGAGGGGCGAAACCCCGAAGGCTGGTGGTTTGGCTTAATTAGGCCCGTCGCTTCTACATGGATACCTCCCACCAATCTTGCCCCCACCTGCCTGATTAACTTGTGGTCAGATTCGGCAATATACCCTCCTTGGACAGTCTAACAGTTAGGAGTCGTCTAGGTCTAAGGTCAACCCTAACTTAGTTTAGAATTTTTTCTTTTTATTTGTTTGTTTTTCTTTGTTTATGTTTAACATTTCCTGTGTGATATGGCTTATAACAATAATTTTTTTAATTTTAATGGTAATACATATTAAACCCCGACCTCTTTTTCGGATATTACCAACCTGGCATATCATAACTTTAACCAACCTAGTGTGCTGGTTTGGCCTTATCTGAATCAATATAACCCATGCCCCCAATCTTATGACCATAATTTCAAAAATAATGATAACAAAGTTGTTGTCAAGTTCTTAAAAAAGAATATTTTCTCGCGCTTCGGAACCCCTCGAACCATCCTTAGCAATAATGGTACTCATTTTTGCAATAAATCTTTTAAAGCACTTATGTAAAAATATGTCATAGCACACAAATTGTCCACACTTTATCATTCTCAAACCAATGGGTAGATAGAGGTCTCCAATAGACAAATTAAACTTATTTTGAGAATACTGTGAGCCAAAATCGAAAAGATTGGTCCACCAAACTGGTAGATGCCTTATGGGCCTACAGGACCGCTTTCAAAATGATTTTAGGGATGTCTCCTTATATGGTAATCTTTGAAAGGCTTGCTACTTATTTGTTGAGTTAGAGCATCGGACCTTATGGGCAATCAAGCAATTAAATTTTTATCTAGACAAGGCCGGTGACCTTCAAAAATTGTAAATATGTAAACTTAAGGAGTTGAGGAATGAGGCCAAAGAAAATGCAAAAATCACGAAAAAAGGGTTAAGGTTTTACATGATAAGTTTATCATAAAAAAAAACTTTTATTCTCAGATAAAAAAATCTTACTCTATAATTTTAGGCTTCATCTTTTTTCTGAAAAGTTAAAGTCAAGATCGACTAAGCCATTCATTGTGAAAATCGTATTCCCATATGGTGTTGTAGATATCTGCAACCCCAAGAATGAGAATGCTTTAAGGTAAATGGTCAATGCCTTAAACCTTTTTTTGAATCAGTGCAGGTAAATAGGGCGGTAATGGGTCTATTTGACCTATTATATCGTTTACATCTACTCTTTTACACATTATTTCATGCATCCATCCATTTCTTTCATACATTGGGGACAATGCATGAGATAGGTATGGGGAAGGAGCACTAACATTTAACATAATAAAAATAAAAAATAAAATGAGAAACAATATTTTGATCTGATTTTGTATAAAAATTAAGTTAATTTTAAGGAATAAGAGAATCATAATTAGAATTTCCTATACTTGGTCAAAATAAGATTATTTGTTTGATTTCTAGGTTTAAGAATAAAAATTGAGAAAGTAATTGAGTGTTGATTTTTACCTTGATGAAATATGCATACTTTATACACTGACACACTTAAGGTTCAACAACAAAGTTTCTTATGCCTTATAAAAAGAAAAAGGAAAAAATATAAAAATTCTCTAATTAAACTGCGTATTTGTGCCACATAAAGCATAAGTATTCATGCTTAAAAGTGGTCCACATTACAAATAAAATTCTTAGTTTTGTGGCCTTGTGTGCTCGAGTCGTTAAGTTTTTGGGTGTTTTCTCACCTAGTGTCATAAGACCATCTGGTTTAGGAGTCACCGACTAAGGCTCATTACCTGAGCGAATACGAAAGCCTAATAGAACTAAAGAATATCACCATAAAAAATATATATAATAATAAGGCATAAGAGTTGGAATTGAAAATTTTCGAGCAAAAATTTCACAGTCACAAGGTGCATATGACTTAGGATAAAATAATAAATTAAGTGAGAAATACGATTTTAATTCTTATCCTTAATGATTACAAGTTTTTGAGTAGTGACTAAATTTAGGAATGAACAATTTGATGAACCTATAACATATATATTACTTAAGTTTTTGCAAAAAATTGTCAAATATTTCTTCTCTGTTAAAAAGAAATTTTCAAAAAAAAAAAAATACTAACAATTTTTTAGATGATGATGTGTAGCTACTATCCCTTCTAGATGATGATGATGGTCTTATGATACTACTAGCCAGGTTAAGTTTAAACTCTTAATAAGTTCAATCATGAATTGTAGATGGCATAATATCCGGTTGTAGTATCCTTTAAAGACTTACCTTCGTGAGAGGAACCGTGACGGTTACGGTTGGGGGGCAAGGCTAAACCTTAGAAACTCTTATGAGTCACTATTGTGAGCATGATCATTACCGCTCAACCTGCTCGCTCAAAAGATGAGGACGTACTGTGTGTGTTTTTTGTCAATTTCTGATAAAGAAGCCTAGATAAAGCTTAACCACTGTGTCTCTTAAATTGCGATGAAATTCACTATGGGTAGGTTAAGAGTCGCAAGTCACCAATCCTGATTTCAGAGTGTGTGGTTGCCCAACCTTTGTTTATGTCTTATTGTTTTGTAATATTTTAATTTTTTTTGTCTTCCTTGAAATTCAAGCTTTTGGAGGGGACTGTTAGGGTTGAGTGAGAGAAAACTTGATTTTTCCTTAAGTGCTCATTTTGGCCTATTCATTTAATCCCACATGGGATAGGATATGGAAAGGTTAGTGGTTTACATATCAATATTTTCTCATCCAATTGTTTTGAATTATTAAATATGAAACTGGTTGACCACACACGTGATGCGCATGCCACGCCAACACCGACGCTACCTGCACGTTGCGTCCGCGTAGTACGTGCAAGTGCACGTATGTGAGCCCGAGCCCAACCCATTTTTTGATTTTTAATTCTTTTATTTTGATTTTTACTGTGTGCTTTGACCAATTCCCTCTAACAATTTTTCAGTTCTCAAAATCCGCGTTTCGGGCTCAACTATTCACCTGTTACTGCAGATCACGAGATCTATACTTCCTATAAATAGAGCCCCAGTTCAGAAGCAGAAATACACACCGCTACTACTCTCTCTTCTCTACCTCTTAGAGATTCTTTACCAGGACTATGGCTGAAAACAGAGAAGCTATGTTCTTACTCTACTCTCTCTCTCTCTCTCTCTCTCTCTCTCTCTCTCTCTCAATTCTTTAGTTTTACATTGATTTTTCTGGCGATCAATCTTCATCTGATCAGAGACTCAGACTCACGCTCAAGCTGGGTGCTAGACCATTTCGAGGGCCTTTACCGCTAATGGACTACGACCACGACAACAGCCGAGCGATATTGTGGGTCTATTGTCTTCTAGAGCAGCGTTGGCACGATCGCTCCCCACACGCCAAATTTCTTTCTTTATTATTATTTTATTCATATAGAATATGTTGCAGCAAATTTTGCACGTTTATCCTTATAGTTTTGTAATCAAAAATTTAGAAAATATAGTTTAGCACCAACAGATTAAGAGCCCGAATGTGAATTGAATTTACAGTTTTATTAAAAAAAGAAATAAGTGATCATACGTAATTGTAAGTCTCAACCTTTTTGCTCAACGGTTTGAGCTTGCTTGCATAGCAGCTGTTCTTTGGAAAAGAAAGAAAAGCACATTAGAGTTGTGCATCTTCATACTAGTAAACAACTGCTTCTCTGCAAGCTTCTCCACTCCATGCTTTTAGGAGATATGTATTCAAAAAGCGTTTGCTTAATCGAGAAAGAAGGAAACACTACAAACCTTGCCCTCAAAAACTGAGGTAAGGTACGTTGGAATCTCAGCAATAGAGAACAGCAACACCAGAGAATAGTCATCAATCACACGAACAAGCAAATAAAAGAAAGAGAACGAGAATACAAGATTTAACGAGGGTTCGACAATTGCCTATGTCCTCAGAGCATAAGGGGAGAGAGAACTTATTAAACCAATCAATTATAGGATACAATAGTAGGGAGAATACCCCTTCTTTATATAGGTATGAAGTCCCTAAAGGAAAAGAAATCAAAAACTCAGAATTTGGATCAGAAATTTCTAAGATTCGTCCAGAAACAAAACGTTATCGACAGCCCAAGGGGCCTATCGACAGCAAAAGCGAACTCTGACAAATTTCAACTCTCTTTAAAACGCTATCGGCGGCGCATGTTGCATGTTGTTGACAGCACGCTTCACCTGCAGACTTATCAGCGTGCCATACTATCGACAGTTCAAGAAAACTGTCTTGAACTATCGACAGACCTATTTCTTCTTCTTTAAAAAAACTCCATCCTCAACTTTTTATTCATCTCTCTCCCCACAATTCTCCACCTGGATTAAGATTTTTAAAATCTCAGTCGAACATAACATAGTACCATGTTGACTCCAACAGACTGCACCAGAGTGGTTGCCTACGTACCTTTGGGCGTGTACCCCCTACCCAGGGGATCAAGCTATTTTGTCGTTCATCCAAATGAGCTCCACTGAGCTCAAGCAACTGAAAATATTTAGAATAACTCCTTGCAATGTGAAAACTTCACTCCAGAACAACATTGGTAAGCATATCGGCAGAATTTTCTTTCGTGTGAATCTTCTGTAACTTGATGTCACCCTCATCAAGAATGTCCCAAACAAAGTGAACTTGACATCGATGTGCTGCGTTCTTGAATGATATACCTAGTTTTTTACCAAATAAATAATACTCATGCTATCACAATTGATTTTCAATAGATCCCGATCAATCCCCAAGTCAATCAGCAACCCTTGAAGCCAAATTGTCTCTTTCATAGCCTCCATCAGGGCCATATATTCGGCCTCCGTAGTAGACAATGCGACAATAGACTGTAGAGTAGAGCGCCAGCTGACCGGTGCTTGGGAGAATGTAAACATATATCCCGTTGTGGACCGGCATTTGTCGAGGTCTCTAGTGTAGTAGGAATCAATATATCTGATACACTCCTGCTTACCTGTAAAATCTTTCTTGAATACCAAACCAACATCTATGGTACCTTTAATATACTGTAGAATCTACTTCACTGCTTCCCAATGCCCCTACTGAGATTATGCATGTATCTGCTAATCATTGAGACAACTTGTGACAAATCGCGCTTGTACACACAACTACATTAATTGAATTACCAACTGCGCTAGTATAGAGCACGTGAGTCTTGTACTCATGCTCTTCAAAAGAAGTAGGAGACATATTAGCTTTTAACTTGAAATAAAAAGCCAATAGTATACTTACAGACTTTGTATCGTCGTTGATGTTGAATTTCTGAAGTACCTTCCTCAAATACCCCTTTTGCGTCAAGGTAACTTTGCCACCTTTCCGGTCTCGCTCAATCTTCATGCCTAGCACCTTTTTTGCTTCACCCAGATCTTTCATTTCGAATTTGGAAGACAAGTCTTTCTTCAGTTTATCAATTACAGATATGCTCTTGTAAGCGATGAGCATATCGTCCACATACAATAATAGATAAATATACTCTCCACTCAGTAACTTATTATAATACACACATGGGTCATAACGGCTTCATGTGTAGTTCTTGCCTCTTATGAAACTGTCAAAACGCTTGTACCACTGCCTTGGTTATTGCTTTAGTATATAAAGTGATTTCTTTAGTTTGCATACCATATTCTTTTTTCTTACTATTTTGAACCTCGTCTACTGAGACATATAGATCTCCTCTTCAAGATCGCCATAGAGAAAGGCGGTCTTCACGTCAAACTGATCAAGTTCCAACTCGTACTGTGCTACCAGTGCTAGGAAAATTAGAATAGATGAGTGCTTCACAATGGGTGAGAATACCTTATTGTAGTCAATGCCTTCTCGTTGCGCGTAGCGTTTAGCTACCAATCTGGCTTTGTAGCATACAGTGTCACCTTTGAGAGATCCATGTTTCTTTGCACATATCCACTTATAACCAATTGCCTTCTTTCCCTTAGGAAACTCTGACAGTTCCCAAGTGTCATTCTTGTATAGAGAACTCATTTCTTCCATCATGACATCTTTCCACATCTTGAACTCTGAACTGCTTTCAGCTTCCCTATATGTAGACGAGGCCGCCTCCTCAACGACTGGGGAGCATAGGCCACGATCATGTTAGTAGTGAGCCAACTCGGCTTACGTGAATTTCTCCAAGTTCTTCCAAATGCAATAGATTCATGGACATCACCCATAGCTTGTTTTTGATCTTCATCATTATTATCAGCATCCTGATCGGCTACATGATCACCACCCTGTGTCACCACGGGTATGATCTCCAATTATAATGATCTTTCTAGAGATGGTGAAGTAGCATCACTCTTCACCTGCTGCAATATCTTTTTGGTCTTTTCACTCTCCACCTGCTGAGAGTTCGTAGGCTTCATCATTGAAGCCTCATCAAACGTGACATCTCTGCTCACAATAAACTTCTTGTTTTTAGGATCCCAACTTTTTGTAGCTTTTTACACCTTTTTTGAATCCAACGAGCACACCTTTCTTCGGTCTTGGGTCCAATTTGTCTTCCTTGACATGGTAGTGTGCCGGATATCTAAATACCTATAGCGAATCATAATCCTGAGCCACTCTTTCTGATCAAGTTTCTAGAGGAGTTTTACCTCCTATCGCAGACGACAACAACCTGTTAACGAGATGGCAAGCATACGCCAATGCCTCAGCCTAAAAAGATTTCGATATACTGACGTTGGATAACTTGCACCGAACCTTCTCTAGCAAGATCATGTTCATCTTTTCAACCACCCCATTTTGTTGTGGTGTTTCTCTTATGATGAAGTGCATTTCTATACCCTCATCGCGGCATAGCTGTAAGAAAGGATCACTTGTATACTCTCCTCCGTTATCTGAACGGAGTACCTTGATATTCCTTCCCATACTCTTCTCCATGTTTCTCTTCCACTCCACAAATAACTCCAAGACTTCCCCTTTGTGCTTCATGGTATATACCAACATCACCTAAAGTAATCATTTATAAAAGACACAAAATAGTAGTTACCTCCAATAGATGCCGTCTTGGTAGGTCCCCAAACGTCTGTGTGAACATAATCTAAAATCCCCTCGATGCAATGAGTTACTATGCCGAATTTCACCTTGGTCTTCTTTCCTACGACGCAATGTTCACAAATATTCTATTTGCATGTTTTGGCACCTATTAATGCACCTTACTTTGCAAGAGCTTGGAAAGACTTTTCCCATGTATGTCCAAGCATCATATACCAAAGCCAGATGCAATCATCATCTTAATATGTAGAAGTCGGCACTTGTCCTGTAAATGTACTACCCTACAAGTAGTAGAGATTATTACATCGGACGCCCTTCAGAACAACCATCGAGCCTCTTGTCATCTTGAGAATACTATCTCTAATAGATACTTCAAGACTCAATGCTTTCAAGGCACCTAAAGAGATAAGATTTCTTTTCAATTGAGGTACATACCTCACTTTCTTCAATTCCTTCACTATCCCATCAAATATCTCTATATGGACTGTACATATCCCTTCCATGTTACATGAATGATCTTCGTCCATGATAACAGAACATCCATCTAGCTTCTCAAAGCTAGAAAATCAATCCTTGTTGAAACACACATGATAGGTAGCTCCTGTATCTAACATCCACTCAAACTCATCTGAGTAACAAGTAGGAGGAGTAGTGACTAAGAAAGAGAATATCGATAAGTCAGAGTCTGATCCTCCTGCCTATGAAGTACTATCCGATTGGGCATTGATCACCCTCGCGAGATTTGTCTCGGTCTTCGACTCCTTGTTCTTGTCTTTGATCTTTGGACAACCAACTTTCCAGTGCCCTAACTCTTCGAAGAAGGCGCACTGGTTCTTCTTTAGATCTCTAAAACCTGATCTGGACTTCGATCTCTCATGCTCGCCTTCGTAATTTATAAGAGCAGTCATCACATCACTATAGTTTAAGTGTTTGTTTACCATTGGTTAAAGTTACATATTCTTCATCAGGAAAAGAATTCAGAAGAAACAACGTCTTTTCCTCTTCTTCGGTCAACACATCCACGTTAAGTAGGTCTGTAAGAAGCTTCATGTAGTTGTTCATCAATGGAGAGACCTCTCTTTAACTGGAAGCGGTAAAGCCTCCTCTCAGGCGCAATCGCGACTTGATGCTCTTCATCAGATACTTCTTTTCGAAGATATCCCACATTTTTCTTGCGGGTGTTTCATATAACACATGATACTTGATGTCTTGTGTCAGAAAAGACCTTACGAGACCACACGCCATTCTGTTCATCTTGTACCAATCCTTTTCAGAAGTCTCCTCTGCCTTTTCCTCCAAACGTAGAGTGTCTTCGAGGTTTGATGTTGTGAGTGCATCCATCACCTCATACCTTCACATCCTAATGTTGTTCTTGTCATCAAACTTTATCACATCGATTTTCATCAGATGTGGGTTCACAGATTTCACCGTGGATTGACTATCTCCAGACATCTTTTCAATAGATTGCTCAAAGCAATACGGAAAATGATTAATAAAAATAAAGCCAAATAAGAAAAATCAGATCTTTACCTCTGAACGAAACGAAACTGTAAACAGTCTCCAAGTTGATTTGCTCTGCAAAACAAAACTCCCTACCAAACCGGAAAAACTCGATACAATAGCAGGAGGAACACCCCCTCTTTATATAGGCATGAACTCTGTGAAGAAAGAAAACCAAAAACTCTGAATTTAGATCAAAAACAAATTCAAAAACCATCTTGAATTCCCCAGAAGCAAAACGCTGTCGACAGTCCAAATGGCCTGTCGATAGCAAACCCAAACTCTGACAAATCCCAACTCTCTCAACAACGATGTCGACAGCGCGAGTTTGCCCGTTGCCGACAACACGCTTCACTGTCAGATGTCTCAGTGTGTCATAATGCAAACATATCAGTGTGTCATACTGTAAAACTCCATCCGCAACTTTTTATTTCTCTCCCCCCACAAGGTACATATTATACATCTGCCCCTTCATTTTACTAAGAAGCTAAGGAACCTTCTCGCGAAACAGTAAAAGGGACTTGCGCAGCAGGGGAAAAAAAACACACAACTTTATCAGAATGCAACTACAACGACATCGGGCTCCCCAGCAAGGGACTGACTTCTATTTCCTCAATGAAAATTGCCTGTTATATCCTGAATTTACAATTGTGTATGGTTACATCTCTAGTTAGCAGTACAATTCGTATCTTGAGAATGACTGTTCCAGTGTATCACTAAGAAAGAATGTCTACTGTCTCTCTATAAGCAAAAAATCTTCTGTGCCCCTCGGCTTGGTGAATCTTGAAAGAAAACGGAAAAGGGGCAAAAAAAAAAAAAAAGATTATCCTTCTGGCCGGCTGGCCCTTTTATGACATCTTCTACTCCTTTGGAGAATGAATCCGGGAAAAGAAATATTCACCCCAAATGTGTCATAACTGTACCGAATCTGTTGCCTTTGTCTAAAGAATTGCTGCGACCCCAAAATGTCTCGACTTCCACCTGTAGCTACTCGAGTAAGGGTTATAGTGCAACCATCTTGAAGAGTTCCTGTACTTGCTACATGATACTCCTAACGGTTTCCTCCTAAAGATTTCTGTTTGTATCCATATTTCTGTCTATCTAATAGCTTCTCCTTGTTCTTTCTCTTCTTATCCATTTTACGCCTATATTTGTCCTCCCTCTCCTTATCAAAAATCCCTGACCAATGTACTTCTCCTGTTAAAGGCCACAACCATCTATCTGTTGGATGTGTGCCGTCATCTGCTTCCTCAGCGAGATCCTCATCCATACTCTTCAACAATGTGGAGTTGAAGTACTTGACCCACATTTGCCCAGTGCGTTCCTCAATAGGGTGCTGCTCATTCATTTTCCCAGTGCTTGGGTTAATGTAAACCATCCTTCGGGCACTGTGATAAGCCCATACATTGACCAACATCTCCAGTACTCGGCAATAGCAGTGTTTTTTCTATTATTACATTCAGCCAAAAAGAAACAGAAAAAGAAAAAGAAAATGTTAAAAAGACAGGATATTTATCATCGTCACAAAATGGAAGTGCAACCCACTGGGAAATTAGCTTTTACCTCTAGTTCTGAAGAACCAAGAACACATGACGCAGGGTTGCCACTTTTCAGATTTAAGCTATCCATCGAGTCCACTAACATTCTGCAATTAAGTTGAACAAGGTGTCAATAAAATTAATTGCATCATCACATTATATGACATGACATGCAGTCTAGAAACATACCTTGAGAACAACACAAATTCTAGAAAAGACGGTGTTGGCATCACCCAGCTGTGGAGACTAGACCACTGGTCACCATCATCAGGCATTGGTGGCAAAGCTGGCATGTCCTCGGGAAGCCCGTACATTGATCTGAATGCATCCTCAAACACAGACCTTCAAGAAATCAAAGAAGGTTAGCAAAGTTTGCTAGATATTGATAAAACTAACATTTGAGGGAACTGGAGTTTGGAGATAGAGACACATTAATATGTCAGCTGCATGGAGTCAGAAGCTCACTCATGCAATTATTCATAGAACAGAAATTTCCTTATATGCAAATATAGACAATTTCCTCGCCTAGAGACCCATATCGAGCCTATAAAGATCCAATCAATAATTTCAAACCAACCAAACCAATATCAATGATAACATGAAATATTAATATAAACTGGCTCCAAGAAAACAATTCAAGAATTTTTTAAGAAAACAATGATGCGGACATCAAGCCCTGTAGACGCCACGTTCCAATTCCTAGTAGTAAATATGTATTTTAGTTTCTTTATTTTGAGTTTTTTTTATTTTAGAGCTGTATTTTTATTAGGAATTTAGTTTCTAAAATTTGAAATTGTAATTCTATTTTGATTAGAAGTTTTATTTTGAATTGTATTCAATTTTGTACAAGCCTATAAAAGACCTTTTGCATCAAATAATATGGAAGGCAATGAAAAAGTTCATAAAATTTTTCACAAAATTGGTGAGCGGTGAGTTCTCTCTCAAATATCTCCCTTTATATGTGAAGTCTTAGAGAAACTCTAGATTAGTGGTGTGAAATCCTAACTAGCCTATCCCTTATTGGCCCAAAGGCCTATCACTCTACTTTTGATGATGATTAACTTATGTAATTATAGTACTAATGATCTTGTGTTTATTAAGTTTTAGATATTCAATAAAGATTTTAGTCGATGTTTAGCTTCAACAAAAGATTCGAAGTCAAGTTTTAAAGCTATCACGTGTTGATTCAAGAACTCAATCCTTAAAGTTCGCATTAAGAACCTCGAGATGGAGTTGTCGCTTTTTGGATCGTGTTTGAATCGAGTTATCTTGGAGAAGAAGATCAACAATAAGACTTTGGTCATGATTTGTTTAGTTTAAATCATGTGTAAGAATAGAATAGTTTTGAATTGCTCAAGTTCACACACACAAAAGTTTATTTATCGCTTTCATGATAAATAGTTTTTGCTTTCAGTATAACCGTTTCGTTTTAAAAGTTTACGTTTACATGATTTATATCTCAACAGAATAAGTTTCATGGTTTAAATATGTGTTGGATTCTATCTACACATATTAGAGCTTTATTGTTTAGAAAAACTTATTTTGATGTATCTAGATCATGTGTTTAAGTTTTATTTTTATCAAAACTTACTTTGATATTTATTGTCAAAAATAAGTTTATATCATTTACTATGTGTATTTGATTCTATTCATACATACTATGCTTCAAATGTGTTTCAATAACTTGTTTTTGTATTTTATACAAGTTTGAGGAAAAATCGAATTTCTATTTAGAAGTTTGGTTTTTGGAAATAATTTTTTGATTTTTGCCTATATTTCTTTATCTCAGAAATAGTTCAAATGTTTGTAATATGTGTTGATTTTTTATCACACATATTTGTACTTCAAAGTATTTATATGAACTTATTTTTGTGGAATTTATTGAGATTTAATTGAATTTTTATGAATTTAACAAGTTGGTTTTTAAACCCTTAAAATTTGGGTTGCTCACGGTCGACCGACCGGTCGACTGACATGCACACATGCACAAGCCTATTGGGCGGTCAACCGACTAGCTCAAGCCCACTCTCGGGCTTGGCTCGGTCGACCGAGCGATCGACCGACAGAGAGTTAAACTCTCTGTGTTTTGGGGGCGGTCGACCGGCAACCCCAATGGTCATAAAAATGACCGTTAGCCGGTCGACCGAACGGTCGACAGCCAACCAATCTGGCCAGTTTTCAGAGCCCAACGGCTAGTTTTTGTCTACCCTATTTAAAAAGATTTCTTGGCCAGATTTTCTCAAGATTTTCACGTGCTAATATTTCCTCAGTTCAACTAAGTTTTCAGTAAGTTTTTAAAACAAGTTTTAGAGCTTTAAATTCTATATCTTTTGAAAAAATCAAAAGAAAACAAGTTTTGAGTGATCTTTGTAATCACCAAGTTGTAATTTCTCTTTACTTTGTGCTTGGCTTTGTGCCTACCCTCTTGTGTAGAGGTGTGAGAGAGTTGGAGCTGTGTACTCCTGGTTTGTAAGTTGTAATTCCTCGGTAGAGGTCCCTTTGTGGAAGGTCCTTGGTGGACATAGTGAAAATCCTTCTGTGAAGGCGGGAACGTAAAGCGGTGGCTTGAACCTCGAAACATATCCTTGTGTTTGCGTTTGGATCTCTCTATCTCTCAACTCTCTGCCTTTACATCTTGCATTGCAATCATTGTTCTATTTATACATACTTGATATTGTTTGTGTGCTCATACTTGTATTGAACCAAGAGAGCTATTGAACCACCTCAACTTTTAGTTTAGAGGAATCGTGAGAAGTTCTAGAGCTTTTCATGGAAAATTCGGCTTCACTTTTGGTTATGCATTGTGTGTTGTGTAAAAGTTTTTAATTTCGCATTATTTGTCATATAGATTGACACTCACCTATTCACCCTCCGCCCCCCCTCCCCGCCGTCTCTAGGTGTACTTTCAATTGGTATCAGAGCTAGTGCTCCTGATATTCGATTTTAACCACCTAACGGTGATCCTTTTATTGCTAATTTAGTTAATTGCTTTGCACACATATTTGTTTCACTCATGGATTATCTCGCTCCACCTATATTTGATGCTTCTAACATAGATATGTAGAAATTTAAAATGAGTTCATATCTTAAAGCCCTAAGACTGCATGTTTATCTTGCCACTACCAAAAATCTTATGTTGATAATGGCAAATATTTAGATGGTAATGCACAAGCCATGGATGCACTTAAGCACACGCTAAGTAAAAAATATTTATCTATTATTTCTCATTGTGATTCCACTTTTGTAGTATGGAACACATTGACCTCTCTCAAGGAACAAGCTTCGAACAATTTGGAGAGAGAGCCTATTGGAGATGAATCCGACGAAGCGTGCTACAGCCTACATGATCCAAGGGAATGACTACCTTGAGGTAAATTCGGACACTCATCTAGATGATTGTGCTAGCTCTTCCAATGATGATAATGCTATGGATGCACATGCCTTGAATGAAAAACTTCAATGTTTTGTGAAAACTTGCTTTCAAAATAAAAAGCTTTGAAAAATAAGAGTTTTGATTTAAAGAAAGAAAATGAAATGTTATTTTCAAACTCGATTTGGTTTTGAAACAGATTGTTGAGATTTCAAGTGAAAGAGATTCTTTGAAATCCCAACTTGATCTTGTTTTAAAGGAAAAATGAGATTTTGAAATGTAAAAATGATTTGGATGTTGTTTTAAAAAATTAAAGTGTTTTGTCTTCAAAACTTGATTTTGTTTTAAAAGAGAAACGATTTTTTAAAAAACAAAATTGCTTTGATTTTAAAAAATTGGATTTTGCTTCAAAAGAAAAGTTTCTTTGAAAAATGATTTTGATTCTCATGTTTGTCATGATTCTATGACTTCACTTCTTGTGATAAGCATTTTGTTTCTATTGCTTGCTCCATACCTTCTTCCACTATTGATGATGATATTCATGCCTTGAAGAAGAATGTTGATTGTTTAGGCTCCACTTTGAGTCAAAGTATCATAAATCACAAGAGATTGGAATCCATATTTCACAAGAAATATACTCCACTTATGAATGCACACATGCTCATCATGCTCACACACATGATTCCATGTGTGCTAGAGTGTACACTTATACACATTGTGGTTGTACGGGCCACCTTACAAAATTTCGTCATGATAGAATAAATGCTAAAAATTTTGCAAGTAAAAATATTTGGGTTAGGAGAGCTACTAACCCCCATGGACCCAAGAAAGTTTGGGTACCAAAAAATCATTCCTATTTCTTTTGATATAGATATGGGCTCTCACAAGACGTAAGAGTATTGGTGCATTGGTGGTGGATGCGTTTGAACTAAATGGACACTACATTGGATGCATCGCTATCAAGAATGTTTTGGTTGGAGGACCACCATGTTTTGGAGACTTAAAGACCAGTTCTTCGATTTGTTAACTATCTCTATTCTCCTTTATATGTTTATATTTATATGTTTTTGAGATTGAATGTTTTTAGCATATCTTGGTTTTCATGTTCATGATAGTTAAATACAATACTTATTAGACTTGTGGTATACATAGATACTATTTGAGATACACCCATGTTTATATGAATTCATATCCTTGTGTTCTCACTATACTTTAGTTAATGTGTATATCTTAATTCTAATAACACTTGCATTTACACTAATAATTTCACAACCATGTTTTAATGTTTTTATGCTTCATGTTTTGATTACATGTTTAGATACAATTTTCGTTAAAATTAGTGTTTATGCTAGTACAATTAGTGAGCACTTGATTCTTACGTTTACATGCTTTATTGCTCATGTGTACTCATTATATGTACTTGTATAACCTAGTTTTGATGATTCTTACATTTATACTTGTACTCCTATATTTGTTTTTATATTACCTTTGTACATGTTTTCTTGAGAATGTGTTTAACTTCATGTATATGTAACTTTTGCCAAAGCTATTAGATATACATGTTCTATCCTTGAGTCATTTATATTAGATGTCATATTTCTATGTGGACTCTTTTCATATTTGAATAAATATGTATGCTTTAGTTTTGACAAAACATACATATACCTTGAAGTTTAGTTTCCAAAATCTATATGTGTTTTTGATGAAAAAGGAATTTCATTTGTTTCGATTAAGATTCATTATCTTATCTCCATGATTATGTTTATTACATGACACTTGTGCACTTGATTTCTTTTGTTTACTTATGACTTAGAGCATTTATATGCTTTATCAATTTTTGAGTGTCAATTATTTTGTAATGTCCATATTTCATGAGATATATATGATTTTGTTTCATATTTGAAGGTTCTCGAACTATTTTTCAAAATTACTTTAAATTAGTTCTTTATTCTTCACTTGGTAGAGTTTTCAACCTATACTATATTATTTTCAAAACATTATCTTTTTTAAAACTTCTACCCTTTAAGGGCAGTTGATTGGGCGAACATGCCTTATATACTTACATTATATATCTTTTAAACATATGCATGATAGGATGGATGTTATGAGTTATACATAATTCTTATGATATTTTATTTTTGTATACTCATGTTTTCGTATATATGTATGCATCATATTTCAATTGGTATTTAAATTGATCATACATATATATGATTTCTTGTGCTAGATTAACAATATTTATACATATATGTTTTATAGCACAAATTATTTTATGCTAAACTTGATTTAGTTCTAAATGTTAATTGATATCTTTTACAAGCTTATGTATTAATTTTGTTGGTATTTCAAAAGGGAGAAAAAAATTCTTGATTTTATTTTCAATCAGTATCTTACTCTTTTTAAGAAATATTTTGTTTTAGAAAATAGTTATATTTTTCATATTGTATCAATTGTTTACAATTGGTATCTATATTGCAAAATGGTTTAGAATTTAAAAAGTTGATATCATAGATTATTTACTTTCGATTGGTATTTTATATGATGTCCATGTTGTTTTTCAATTGGTATATTTTTTTATCAAAATTTGTATAATTGATTTCATATGGTATTAAAATTTGTTTTGTTAACTACAAGTGTTTTGTTTTTATTTTAATTGGTTTTCAAAATTTATTTTGACATGTATTGCTTATATCAAGGGGAGCTTAACATCTCTATATATAGATGCATGATGAGTGTAGTATATAAAAGAAGAGCTTGACCTCTTTTCTTTATGTGGTATACGTGTATAGGGGAGCTTAACATCTCCGTCTATATATTGTATATTATGCTTATATGGGTTAGGGTTTACTCATCTCTTTCTTCATGTAACGCATATATGCAAGGGGAGTTAACTTTATAGTCTCTCCTCTTCATGGATTTTTATCGCATATACATTACCTTGTTTTCTTTACCACTTTGTTGATGAATTGACAAAAAAGGGAGAGAAATTTATAGTTTATATATGCATGCTATGTTTTTATTAATGCATATATGTTTATATTTGCTTAGTTTATGAGCTTCATTGAATATCTACATGTTTTATGTTATGCATGAGTTAAGAGAGCTTTCATGAAGCTTATCTTTAATCCATGCATATATAACTCTAAGAGTTTTGTCATCATCAAAAAGGGAGAGATTGTTTGCCCAAAGGCCCATCACTCTAGTTTTGATGATGATTAACTCATGTAGTTATAGTACTAATGATCCTGTATTTATTAAGTTTCAGATATTCAATCAAGAACTTAGTCGGTGTTTAGCTTAATAAAAGATTCGAAGTCAAGTTTTGAAGCTACCACATGTTGATTCAAAAGCTCAAGCCTTAAAGTTCGCGTCAAGAACTCGAGATGGAGTCGTCGCTCTTTGCATCGTGTTTGGATCAAGTCGTCTTATAGAAAAAGATCAACAAGAAGACTTTGGTCTAGATTTGTTTAGTTTAGATCTTGTGTAAGGATAGAATAATTTTGAATTGCTCAAGTTCAAACACACAAGTTTATTTATTACTTTCATCATAAATAGTATTGATTTCGATTTAACCGTTTTATTTTAAAAGTTTATGATTACATGGTTTTCATCTTATCAATACATACTATGCTTCAAATGTGTTTCAATAACTTATTTTTGTATTTATACAAGTTTGAGAAAATCGGATTTCTATTTAGAAGTTTGGTTTTTGGAAAATACGTTTTTGGTTTTTACCTATATTTCTTTATCTCAAAAATAGTTCAAATATTTGTAATATGTGTTGATTTTTAATCACATATTTGTACTTCAAAGTATTTATTTTTGTGAAATTTATTGGGATTTAATTGAATTTTTATGGATTTAACAAGTTGGTAATTAAACCCTTAAAATTTGGGTTTGGGCTGCTCATAGTCGACCGCAAGTTGGCTCGATCAACCGACCGGTCGACCGACATGCACACATGCACAAGCCCATTGGGTGGTCGACCGACTGACTCAAGCCCACTCTCGGGCTTAGCTCGGTCGACCAAGCGGTCGACCGATAGCGAGTTAAACTCTCTGTACTTTGGTGGCGGTCGACCGACAACCCCAACGGTCTTAAAAATGACCGTTGTCGGTCGACCGGGCGGTCGACCGACAGGCCAATCTGGCCAGTTTTCAGAACCCAACGGCTAGTTTTGTCTAGCCTATTAAAAGGGATTTCTTGGCCAGATTTTCTCAAAATTTTCAAGTGCTAATATTTTCCCACTTCAATTAAGTTTTCAACAAGTTTTTAAAATAAGTTTTAGAGCTTTAAATTCTATATCTTTATTTTGTTTCAAAGTTTTAAAAATCAAAAGAAAACAAGTTTTGGAAATCTAGTTTCTTGTTTTAAATTTCTATATCATTTCAAGAGTTTTCCCAAGTATTTTCTCTTTGTGTTTCTTTTCCAAAATCTTTGTTTACTCACATACTTGAGCTATTCTTTGCAAATCTATCCTCTAGGATCATTGTATTGTGAGAGGTTTTGTTTATAGTCTTTTGAGATCACTAAGTATTGTTTGTGATCTTTGTGATCACCAAGTTGTAATATCGCTTTGCTTGTGCTCGACCTTGTGCCTACTCTCTTGTGTAGAGGTGTGAGAGAGTTGGAGTTGTATACTCTCAATTTGTAAGTTGTAATTCCTCAGTAGAGATCCCTTTGTGGAAGGTCCTTAGTGGACATAGTGGAAATCCTTCTGTATGAAGGCGGGGACGTAGAGCGGTGGCTTGAACCTCGAAACATATCCTTAAGTTTGCGTTTGGATCTCTCTCTCTCAACTCTCTACCTTTATATCTTGCATTGCAATCTTTTATTTATACATGCTTGATATTGCTTGTGTGCTCACAATTGTATTGACCAAGAGAGCTATTGAAGTACCTCAACTCTTAGTTTAGAGGAATCGTGAGGAGAAGTTCTAGAGCCCTTCACGGAGAATTCAGCTTCACTCTTGGTTATACATTGTGTGTTAGTATAAAAGTTTTTAATTTCGCATTATTTGTCATATAGATTATTAGTACACCTATTCACCCCCCTCTAGGTGTACTTTCATCCTTTTCCCTGTCTCCTCTCTTCTCTTCCAAAGCTTAGTTCTTATCTTCGATCTTTAATTCCTATTCTAAACATTAGTTCTATTTCTCCAATTTCCAATTCAAAACCGTAGAAAAAAAAGTCAGGAAAAAATATATTGCTACAGTACCATTTCTACAGCCTACAGTAAACTGAGATGGTACAGTAACAAGATCCGCAGTGAACAGTAAACATGTTCAAAAAAATAGACCCAATAAGCAAGTAAGTTGATTTTCAAGTCATATCTCATTAGTTTGGAGTCCAAATCACGCACGGTTTGAAGTGTTAGATTCGTGAAAGCGAGCTCTACATATCTACAATCATCACAACGACATTGAGATCACATCTCATCCTCAGTAGGTACATTTTTTATCCAAATTATTATTTTATCTGAGTTTTTAGCAATTTAACTTCCACAAACGTGAGATTGCGTATATCTACTTGCCTTTGAATTCGCTAGCTTTAATACTGATCTTAGAATTTTTTGTCTATATATTTATTATCTTTAATTGATTCATGATTGAAATTGAAGCAGTCTATGCATGTTATTTTGTTCAACTCATAATGCATTATTAGTTTAACTCATAATGAAAAGTATTTTATGCATGCTATTTTGTTTAACTGATATATGCATTATTAGTTTTAATCATTTCCTATTAACAATCGGTTTATGTTGATGAAGCGTGATTTAGTGTTTTATTGTTGATTTTCATACACGCATACACTATTCACATCAGTTTGGTGTTAGAGCACAGTTAGGTGGGATTTGCATAATTAGTTCACGTTTATTTGCTTATCGTATTTAATTTAATTTTTTGTCAAAAAAATAAAAAAAATTAGGAAACATTTAAAGGTAAGTCTTTTCTTAAAATTTTGTTTGATTGTACAATCAAGGAAGGGTATTCAACGTGATTTTATAATTAAGGAACGTCAAGTGCGAAAAATCCCTTACCTGAGTTACGCCTACCTGGCCAATTAGAGTGGTAAAATTGAGGTTTAACTGATCCGATAATTTTAGAAAACAGTTTTTTTTTTAAAAAACCATACAAAAAATCCAACACCCAAAAAAATCATCTAATTTAAAACTGCATATAAGAATCCTCAAACCAGCACTATGGATATACAACTTTTGATGGTCGTCTACATTATTGGTTATTTGAGGGATTCTCAAATTATTCTAAACTGGTTACAAAACATGAATACTTCATCCGGTACACACTCTTAGAAAACAATTTTTAAAAAAAACCAAACAAAAAAAGTCCAACACCCAAACTCACTCTCTCGAACCAAACTATGGAGTCTCAACCAACACTTGATGACATCATGGCTAAAATTGATAACCTACTCCAAATCATAAATTCTTTCAATCAAAAATCGAAAAGTAGTGTTCCTTGTGTAATTCTCACAGCTAGAGAATTTAAAGAAAAGTCTGATAACAATAAGAGTAAGAACACTGAAAAAGATTTTTTCAAGATTAGTCTCACAATTAAGTACTACAAATATCAAGATTATGGGCATGTTGCTGTCAACTATCCAAGCCCACTTAAGATTGACATCAATCACAAAGTTCCCATTAAATCACCTAAGCCTGATAATACTATTTCTCTGAAGCCACTGATGTGATTAAAGAGTTTATTGTCATCCGACCTCTCTCTTCCCTGGCTCTACTGCCAACACCACCTTCTCTGCCTCTTTACTACCGACTCCTACTGTCGTTACCTATTTTGATCACCAACCCCTTCTTTCTCTACTATCGACACCATCTCCTTTTCTCTTATGGTCTATATTAGGTACTAAATTGAAATTCACAGATTTTATCCTCATAACCAATCAATATAAAGTCATTGAGTCTGCATCACTAGTTGCATCATCTTTTGAATCACGCGTGCATACCACACGATGAAATAAAATGATAAAATTGCACAAAACAGCGCCAATCATGGGATACGAACTGATAATATGAATAGATTAAATACTTTTAATATTGGTGATGTTCAAAAATTAAATGCTTGTAGTTCTGATCTATTTCAAATCTTGATGAACTTTATTGATAATATTTATGTTATAGATCTTTCATAGATTTTGACATCAATTCTACTTCAATATTGAATGCTTAGTAAATTATAAAGGTCTTGATATTATCCCATTTGTTGATGGCTATTTTTCTGAGCATATTTTCAAAAGCCTCTTTCTTTACCACTACTAGATGTTTTACCTTATACAGAATGTCAAGTTGATAAATTCTTAGATGATAAATTATCACCACTCAATATGATAGGATTCAAAAATATCTGATTTGTTGGAAAAAAGTACCAATTGATGATACATGGCTAGACCGAAGTGAACTATCAAAGATTGATTATGAAATTTTAAAGCAGTATGAAAGTACTTTCATTTCTAACTCGACGAAATCGAGTTCTCTCCAACACGGAAGAATGATGGGACATCAAGCCACGTGTATGGCACGTCTATCACCAATGGAGAAGACGCCTCGTTCCAATTTTCTAGTAATAGAACTCTATGTATTTTAGTTTCTTTATTTTAATTTTTTTTATTTTAGAGTTGTATTTTTATTAGGAGTTTGTTTCTAAAATTTGAAATTATAATTTTATTTTGATTTGAAGTTTTAGTTGTATCCAATTTTGTACAAGCCTATAAAAGGCCTTTTGTATCAAACAACATGAAAGATAATGAAGAAGTTTATGAAATTTTTCACAAAATTTGTGAGTGTGAGTTCTCTCCCAAATATCTCTTTTGTGTGTGAAGTCTTAGAGAAAATCTATATTGGTGGTATGAAACCCTAACTAGCCTATCATCTTTCCTATCTCCTCCTCTTCTTTCAAACCCTGGTTCTTATCCTCGATCTTAAAATCTTATTCTAAATCTTAGTTATATTTCTCCAATTCCTAATTCAAAACCCTAATAAAAATTTAGAAAAAAATATATATTGCTATCTGTAAACGGAGATGCTACATTAACAAGATCCGCAATGAACAATAAATATGTTAAGCAAATCAGACTCAATAAGCAAGTAAGTTGATTTTCAGGCCATATCTCATCTGTTTGGTCATGCAGGGTTCGAAATGTAAGATTCGTGGAAGCAACCTCTACACATTTACAATCAACACAAGGGTATTGAGGTCCCACCTGATCCTCAGTAGGCATGTTTTTTTATCCAAATCGATTATTTCGAATCTGATATTTTAATCTATGAGTTTCTATCGATTTAATTGTTGTCCACAACATGAGATTGTGCGTATCTGCTTATATTTGAATTCACTAGCTTTAATATTGATCGTAAAATCTTTTTCCTACATATTTATTATCTTTAATTGATTTAAGATTGAAATTAGAGTAGTCTATGCATATTATTTTGTTTAACTCATATCTGATTATTTGTTTTAATCATTTCCTACCAATAATCGTTTCATGTTGGTGAAGCGTGATTGAGTGTTTTATTGTTGATTTTCATACACACATGCATGTTTCACATCAAACAATTTACAAAATATTATATATATATATATATATATATATATATATATATAGAGAGAGAGAGAGAGAGATAGACTTGCGTCCTTCCAAAAGAATTTGAGCCCGAATCCTTCCAACTCATATACAACCCTCCAACATTCGTAAATAAAATCCACTCCATTGAAGTTGATCTATAATATTTTAAGTATCTATAAACCAAAAATCAAGTGTTTTGAATACTTTTTTTCCCATCCATTAAGCAGCGCAAAATGGACGGCCGAAAATAGTGAGTTGGTTAGATCTATGTCTTTAGACATACAAATTCTCGACCCAGCCATTTGATTATGATCTAAACATTTAAAAGCCCCTACAAACCAATTTTTGTTAGGTTTCAAATGTTCTACACCGTTAAACTACTTAACTTACTATTTAGGATGTCCGTTTTTTTTTCCTACTTGATGCATGGATAAAAAGTATTCAAAACACTTGATTTTTGATTTATAGATACTTGAAATAATATAGATCAACTTCAATACAGTGGATATTGTATTTGAATCGGATGTTGATATTTGAGTTGAAAAGGTTCGACCTTAAATCCTTTTAGAAGAATACAAGTATGTGTGTGCGCGCGCGCTCTAGATGAAAGGACAAGTGTGATTGTAGATAAAACCCCAATACAAGCTTAAAATACAATTGGAAGGATAATCATTTGATATGAGAGTTGTGCTTTACAGAGGGATAATATGTATATGTATGGAGGAATATGCTCAATAAAATAAATAGAATATGAGCATGAATAAGTTTGAGTTGCCAATAGTGATAGACGGTATAAGGACTAAGAACACAAGCCATCAATTGACTCGAAATATCAAGATTTTCTGCTAATAAATTGACTGAGTCTACTGAAAAATCAACAAATAATTATCTCTCTTTGTTTTAACTGAAACAATTTCAGAGCTACTCTATGTAACTCCGTTCTAGGAAAGGTAGATGGTTTTTAGTCACATTGACAAATTTGCCCGAGTTTATTTGGCTATTAGTGTTTTGCCATTCATTTAAGATAGGGTAAAATTGGATAAAACAGTATAAAATTTCAATCTTCACTGTTGAAATTTCGGCAGCACTTATTCAGTTATTTGTGCCCCGAGCCTGAGCCCGAGCTCTCTCTCTCCCCTCTCTGCCTTTTTCTCACCCCGACCAACCTTGCCAGCGCCATGTAGTTCGCTGGTGAAATTGGAGGATCTTGATGTCAATCTCCCTCCCTCTCCCTCTCCCTTGATCTCAAGTCCGCGGCTGCTTCGCCCCATCTCTCTCTCTCTCTCATGATCTCGAGAGTCCGTCGTCTTCTCTCCGCCGTCGATGTTGACACTGATCGACCTCTGTTCCCTTTGCTCCGTCCCTCTCCACCGATCTCCGACGATGCCGGGGTCGGCTCTCAGCATAGGGGGGGGGGAGGGAGAGAGGAGTAAAACCCTAACCCTAACTTTAGCTAGAAATTTGAACCCCCCCCTCCTCTGTCTTAATTTTTCTTTCTAATTGTTGTTTACTTTTTTATTTGTAGAAATTAGTTGATTTAGAATTGCTCTTTTCCTTGCTTTACCAATCCTAAGGATAAAAGAGCAAGGGTTTTATTTTTTTTTTTTTTTGATTAGATTCAAGGACTGATACGTGAAGTTTCTGAAGATGTGATCTCCAGGGTTTGCTCTTTCTTTTTGCTTTATTTTACATTTTATTTTTTGGAAATGTGGGATTTAATATTTTTCTGTGTGTTGATTTTGTGTTCGCTCATTTTGACAATGTAGATTGCTGACTATGCATCGCACGCTGTTGTTGCTGTTCCAGTAGGTGTCTGTATGGATATATTTGCTGTCACAAATGTATACACAGATCTGGCCTCACTGAAATTTCTGAGCATTTAGACTGGTGGTTCTTTGTTTTTAAATGCAAATATAGATGATTCAACACTTTCTCAGAGCATGCAAGTTTAAAGAGAAATTTATATGCGCCTTTCTGATTCTCTCATGTAATGAAAGTCCCAACAGCTTGCAATTTTTTGCCTGCAATCATTACTGAAATTCCATTATCCATGCATGCAATTTAGTTTTTCTCTTAAGCATGTTTATAGCAAAAATGAATAATGGTTATTGTAACCCCCGATTTCCCTATATACGGGTTTCGATACTGCTATTCGATACCTGATGTAATCATCCTGGTAACCGGATTGAGAATTTTCAGTTCAAGATTTTATTTTCCAATATTCTGAATTTTTCAGAATTTTCTGAAAGTTTATAGGAATTATTTGAGAATAATCTCAACTCGGGTCGACTAATGTCATGGACTGACTCCGGATTTTTAATTAGCAATTAGGGATGAATTTTGAAGATCCGACTTCACCACAATGTTCAAGACTACAATCTTCTATTTTGTGAATTTTTGAGGATTTTTCTGGATTTATAAAATTAAATACAATAAAATAATGATTAAGTATTTATTAAAAGAAAAAAGAATTATTTAGAACAACCCAACCCCCACACATTATATTAATTCATAGGCTATTGGGGTTTGAACCCGTGACCCACCAACAACCAATGAAACAGACCAACCACAATGCCCAATAGTTTAGTTGCATAATGGAAAAAGGAATAACAATATTTAACCAATGTTTACTTCATTTTCACCTCCCATCCTGC
The DNA here is from genome assembly GCA_038442645.1 of Agave tequilana. Classification (NCBI taxonomy): domain Eukaryota; kingdom Viridiplantae; phylum Streptophyta; class Magnoliopsida; order Asparagales; family Asparagaceae; genus Agave; species Agave tequilana. Next base: position 87,640 of record JAVJIF010016687.1, on the reverse strand, counting down.
TCCCTTACTCTCTCTGCTGCACCTTTTCTCGTTCACATCACCCAACTCTAAATCACATCTAAATCCTAACTACCCAAATCAAAATCCTAACAACAAAATCAATCCTAACTAATCAACCATATCCAAATCTAAAACCATATCTCATATATATTTTTCTTCCCTCATCACCGTGTACTACACCCTCCCTTTCTCCAGCCGTGAGCATACCCATGGCTGCTCCCTCACCCCGCTTACACCCCGACCTCCTCCTTCGATCCTCCTCTACCATTAAATCCACCGAAAATTTGGTCTGCTCGGCCCTGTGGGAGCCGAGGTCCGACTGGGAGTTGACCGCCCTGTTCTTCTGTGGGCCTGGGACTGTCTCGCCGAGTGCCCCAGGGCTGGAATCTGATGATCTGGGTGCTGGGGAGCGAGAGGAGGTCCGATCTCGCGTGGAGCTTGTTGCGGCGGATGCACCGGAAGGCGGTGCTCACGGCGACGACGATGCACCCAAGGTGTTCGAGAAAATGCTTCAGTGGCCTCAATCAGGTATGATGTCTCCAAATAGGATTTGAAATTTATGGTCATGCTGACATCAAGACAACATGACATTGCATACAATTTTCAGTAGAATAATGGATGTTGTGATGTTTATGATTTTGCATCTCGCTGGTCCAAATAGCATGACTTGATATCCAACTCTTATTCTGTAAGTTTTCATGTCACTCGGGAATATCAATTACATCTTGGGCATCATATTCTACATAACCTAAATAAATGTTTGTGAAAAGGCGACTTTGATAATAACAGTGTTTTTCAGGAACCCAACTTGGATGTGTTATTGGAACCCAAAAATCACAATCCAATGGATTTAAAATACTCGTGCTTTTCATGAAATTCACCCTAGTTGGTTTTGAACTCGCATCCCTGCTTGTTTCTGAAACTCTTTTTGACTATCACCACAAAGGTACTCAACATTTAAGGAATTTTTGAATATGTGTCAAATGTTCAAGGAATGTCCTAAGTTAAAATATATTATTTGCTCCTTTTTCAAGGTTTAAATAAAGGAGATGGCCCAGTTAGGGAGAGACTTTTTCTACTTTCCAATTTCAAAATGTAGTACTAACAAAATGGTATACAGAGAACAATAGTAGAAATATGTAGTCATGTTGCAGATCAAATTTGTTTCAAGCAAAACCCAACCATTAAGTATTAGAAAGCGTAAATTTGACAGTAATGTGAAAGAGAACACGGGTACGTAAAACTAAATATAGCAGTTTCTTCAAAATATAAATGTAGAAGTTGACAGTCTCAAAAGCTTTAAGAAGGGGGACTGAAATTGTTAGTCCAGGAAACTTCTATCAAATCTAAACCCATAATAACTAATGGAATCTTAGAAGCTGTAAGGATAGTGGGTATTTGAATAGTTCTTTTAGCTTAAATTCAACATTTAAGACCATGTGTTTTCTTGAAAAGTTCATCTAGCTTCTTGTTTGTTCATATGTAAATAAAGCTTCAAGGACAGATAAGTTGAAACAGTGCCAACTCTGTGAAAATTATTTGTCATGGAAAATTTTGTAACTTACACTATTAAATTAGTATCCATCAACCCTAAGAACACATGAATCTAAAATTCATTATCAGACGCAAACCTAACTTTGTGTCAAATTCTAATTGTAAATAACACTAGATTAGCTGGAGGCTGTGCTGAGATTGTTCTGAAGATAGATAACAATTAATATGAATGATTTTCAGAAACCAAGCAAATTATTTGCAAACAATATCTAATAAGATTTTACCCACCAGCTTTCCCACCTATCTATGTCACATTGGCGTGCTATAGTGTTTCGGACTCGTTCGGTGAGATCCGAACCCAGCTTCAGGAGATTCGGACCCGATCCGGATTCATGCTCGTTCTGGACCCGATACCATGGCAATTTGAAGACCAATCCATAGGACGATCCGAAGATCAGTACTGGTTCGTACCGTGAAGACCGAAACTAGGTGAGTGTTCCTTGTTTTCTTATTGAGTATTTTGGCATTATTTTATATGAGTGCTTTTACGTTATTATGTTTAAACGGTGTTCATGTTTAATTACTGTTTATGCATGTCAATTATTGCTCATGTTCACATTCACGTATTAAATACATAATCAACAAACCCTGAAAGACTACATTGCTGATTCAGAATAAATATCATGATACCACTTAGATAACTTGACTAACTATATGACATCTACCTGATAACTATCTTGTTCATGTTACTTAATTACTGGGAAAATATTATTACACGGTAACAACACCCGCATGTTCACTTGTTATGTATTCCTGTTATACCGGTATCCTGTTCCTGGATATTTTATACTTCCGTTATACCGGTACCCTGACTTTCACATGTTGATATTGTTACCGTGACCACCACTGAGTCATCCCAGAGATTTAAGTAACATGTATACTAAATAATCTTGATAAAGTAAAACATGATAACAAACAACTTACACTGGGATTGGGGAGATTGATGGAGGAGACAGCGTCCGTATTTTGGGTGGACCTAGGATTTAGGTTGCGCAGCCGAAAGAGGGTTCCACTGCAGGGTTCCCGTGGGGTGACTGACACCCCGTCCTGTTCCTGTTATACATGTTACACATGTACCTGTTCCTGTTTACATGTTCCTGACTACCTTGCGGTAGGTCCTGGTTCAGCGCCAGGAGTCTGGGCCGTGGTCCCGGGTATGCACGGGACCCACCTAAAACATGGACAATGTCTCCAACCGATCAGTTTCAATAACTTAAGGGCATCGATTGGCATGTGTGGTAGGCGTAGTATGGGATGCGTCTATTACGTGTGACAATTGGTGTTCGCTGACATAATTAATAATAAACTGTTGATGCCTTGTGACTGACTGTAATTACCGGATTGTATATCTATATAATACTATGATAGACCCATGATTATAACTAAGACCAGACTTATGACCAGACTTGGATACCAGTTTAGTGACATGTGGTAGATACCTATTTTGACATCAGTTGCTTGTTTACTGTTGTGACAGTTGTCTTCTACCTTTATTCATGTTGTTATCATATGTATTACTGTTCAGTTATTTACCTTGTTATTTAGTCTTTTCTATTTACAGTTGTTTTACTTGTTTTGTACCTGTACTCTTATTTCTTGCATTGTTTTTCAGTTGCTTATATTATCATGTTATTTGATTATCTTATATCTTCGGTTACTCTTGTTACTGCTTTATGCACCTTGTTTTTATGCACGGGCTCTTGCCCTTTACACACACACTCACCAGGTCGTGTTCTGACGACCCTGGATTTGCACGTCCAGCTATTGGACGGCTGTTTTAACGTGCAGGGCTCGACGAGACTGTTCGTCTTGCGAAGGACTGGACGCTCTTTCTTATATTTCTAGTATTTCACCTCTTTATATTCTGTCATTTCCTGATTCTCCTTTTATTGCTTTCAGCTGCCATGTTCTTGCCATCTTTTATCTGCTATCCTTAGAATTGTCACTATATGTATTATTGCAGTGTTCATTGATCATTATGCTTCCGATTTATAGCTTGTTCAGGTTACAATTTAGGCTTAGCGCGTATACGAGGGGTATTTTTCCTCGCGTATATGCGTCGCCATAACGTCTCCGTATCTTTAGGATCGGGGCGTTACAGAGTGGTATCAGAGCTCAGGTTCGACATAAAGGAGAACCTAGATCTTACCAGTAACTTGAACGAGTTATAATTACACTGCAATATACGTATACTATTCAATGATATTGACTCAACTTGAAAATTGACTGTCCTCCCTTGAAAATCCATTCCTTGATCTTCCAATCTCCCTGATTGCATCTATTCTTTCAGAGCAATCTGGATTCCTGCTCTCCTTGTCTATTCTATTTTCTGATCTTGTCTCTTGGAATTGTTCACTTCATTCTGAAGCTGATAGCAGAGATCAGAGCGCGCAGCGGAATCATGGTGTCCCAATGAGGCGATGTGGAAGCTTGTTGTGTTCTCTCTTGATTTTGAATTCTTTTATCATTCCCTACTTTATTTGAATTTCGAGGACGAAATTTTTATAAGGTGGGTAGGATTGTAACCCCCGATTTCCCTATATACGGGTTTCGATACTGCTATTCGATACCTGATGTAATCATCCTGGTAACCGGATTGAGAATTTTCAGTTCAAGATTTTATTTTCCAATATTCTGAATTTTTCAGAATTTTCTGAAAGTTTATAGGAATTATTTGAGAATAATCTCAACTCGGGGTCGACTAATGTCATGGACTGACTCCGGGATTTTTAATTAGCAATTAGGGATGAATTTTGAAGATCCGACTTCACCACAATGTTCAAGACTACAATCTTCTATTTTGTGAATTTTTGAGGATTTTTCTGGATTTATAAAATTAAATACAATAAAATAATGATTAAGTATTTATTAAAAAGAAAAAAAAGAATTATTTAGAACAACCCAACCCCCACACATTATATTAATTCATAGCTATTGGGGTTTGAACCCGTGACCCACCAACAACCAATGAAACAGACCAACCACAATGCCCAATAGTTTAGTTGCATAATGGAAAAGGAATAACAATATTTAACCAATGTTTACTTCATTTTCACCTCCCATCCTGCTCCCTTACTCTCTCTGCTGCACCTTTTCTCGTTCACATCACCCAACTCTAAATCACATCTAAATCCTAACTACCCAAATCAAAATCCTAACAACAAAATCAATCCTAACTAATCAACCATATCCAAATCTAAAACCATATCTCATATATATTTTTCTTCCCTCATCACCGTGTACTACACCCTCCCTTTCTCCAGCCGTGAGCATACCCATGGCTGCTCCCTCACCCCGCTTACACCCCGACCTCCTCCTTCGATCCTCCTCTACCATTAAATCCACCGAAAATTTGGTCTGCTCGGCCCTGTGGGAGCCGAGGTCCGACTGGGAGTTGACCGCCCTGTTCTTCTGTGGGCCTGGGACTGTCTCGCCGAGTGCCCCAGGGCTGGAATCTGATGATCTGGGTGCTGGGGAGCGAGAGGAGGTCCGATCTCGCGTGGAGCTTGTTGCGGCGGATGCACCGGAAGGCGGTGCTCACGGCGACGACGATGCACCCAAGGTGTTCGAGAAAATGCTTCAGTGGCCTCAATCAGGTATGATGTCTCCAAATAGGATTTGAAATTTATGGTCATGCTGACATCAAGACAACATGACATTGCATACAATTTTCAGTAGAATAATGGATGTTGTGATGTTTATGATTTTGCATCTCGCTGGTCCAAATAGCATGACTTGATATCCAACTCTTATTCTGTAAGTTTTCATGTCACTCGGGAATATCAATTACATCTTGGGCATCATATTCTACATAACCTAAATAAATGTTTGTGAAAAGGCGACTTTGATAATAACAGTGTTTTTCAGGAACCCAACTTGGATGTGTTATTGGAACCCAAAAATCACAATCCAATGGATTTAAAATACTCGTGCTTTTCATGAAATTCACCCTAGTTGGTTTTGAACTCGCATCCCTGCTTGTTTCTGAAACTCTTTTTGACTATCACCACAAAGGTACTCAACATTTAAGGAATTTTTGAATATGTGTCAAATGTTCAAGGAATGTCCTAAGTTAAAATATATTATTTGCTCCTTTTTCAAGGTTTAAATAAAGGAGATGGCCCAGTTAGGGAGAGACTTTTTCTACTTTCCAATTTCAAAATTGTAGTACTAACAAAATGGTATACAGAGAACAATAGTAGAAATATGTAGTCATGTTGCAGATCAAATTTGTTTCAAGCAAAACCCAACCATTAAGTATTAGAAAGCGTAAATTTGACAGTAATGTGAAAGAGAACACGGGTACGTAAAACTAAATATAGCAGTTTCTTCAAAATATAAATGTAGAAGTTGACAGTCTCAAAAGCTTTAAGAAGGGGACTGAAATTGTTAGTCCAGGAAACTTCTATCAAATCTAAACCCATAATAACTAATGGAATCTTAGAAGCTGTAAGGATAGTGGGTATTTGAATAGTTCTTTTAGCTTAAATTCAACATTTAAGACCATGTGTTTTCTTGAAAAGTTCATCTAGCTTCTTGTTTGTTCATATGTAAATAAAGCTTCAAGGACAGATAAGTTGAAACAGTGCCAACTCTGTGAAAATTATTTGTCATGGAAAATTTTGTAACTTACACTATTAAATTAGTATCCATCAACCCTAAGAACACATGAATCTAAAATTCATTATCAGACGCAAACCTAACTTTGTGTCAAATTCTAATTGTAAATAACACTAGATTAGCTGGAGGCTGTGCTGAGATTGTTCTGAAGATAGATAACAATTAATATGAATGATTTTCAGAAACCAAGCAAATTATTTGCAAACAATATCTAATAAGATTTTACCCACCAGCTTTCCCACCTATCTATGTCACATTGGCGTGCTATAGTGTTTCGGACTCGTTCGGTGAGATCCGAACCCAGCTTCAGGAGATTCGGACCCGATCCGGATTCATGCTCGTTCTGGACCCGATACCATGGCAATTTGAAGACCAATCCATAGGACGATCCGAAGATCAGTACTGGTTCGTACCGTGAAGACCGAAACTAGGTGAGTGTTCCTTGTTTTCTTATTGAGTATTTTGGCATTATTTTATATGAGTGCTTTTACGTTATTATGTTTAAACGGTGTTCATGTTTAATTACTGTTTATGCATGTCAATTATTGCTCATGTTCACATTCACGTATTAAATACATAATCAACAAACCCTGAAAGACTACATTGCTGATTCAGAATAAATATCATGATACCACTTAGATAACTTGACTAACTATATGACATCTACCTGATAACTATCTTGTTCATGTTACTTAATTACTGGGAAAATATTATTACACGGTAACAACACCCGCATGTTCACTTGTTATGTATTCCTGTTATACCGGTATCCTGTTCCTGGATATTTTATACTTCCGTTATACCGGTACCCTGACTTTCACATGTTGATATTGTTACCGTGACCACCACTGAGTCATCCCAGAGATTTAAGTAACATGTATACTAAATAATCTTGATAAAGTAAAACATGATAACAAACAACTTACACTGGGATTGGGGAGATTGATGGAGGAGACAGCGTCCGTATTTTGGGTGGACCTAGGATTTAGGTTGCGCAGCCGAAAGAGGGTTCCACTGCAGGGTTCCCGTGGGGTGACTGACACCCCGTCCTGTTCCTGTTATACATGTTACACATGTACCTGTTCCTGTTTACATGTTCCTGACTACCTTGCGGTAGGTCCTGGTTCAGCGCCAGGAGTCTGGGCCGTGGTCCCGGGTATGCACGGGACCCACCTAAAACATGGACAATGTCTCCAACCGATCAGTTTCAATAACTTAAGGGCATCGATTGGCATGTGTGGTAGGCGTAGTATGGGATGCGTCTATTACGTGTGACAATTGGTGTTCGCTGACATAATTAATAATAAACTGTTGATGCCTTGTGACTGACTGTAATTACCGGATTGTATATCTATATAATACTATGATAGACCCATGATTATAACTAAGACCAGACTTATGACCAGACTTGGATACCAGTTTAGTGACATGTGGTAGATACCTATTTTGACATCAGTTGCTTGTTTACTGTTGTGACAGTTGTCTTCTACCTTTATTCATGTTGTTATCATATGTATTACTGTTCAGTTATTTACCTTGTTATTTAGTCTTTTCTATTTACAGTTGTTTTACTTGTTTTGTACCTGTACTCTTATTTCTTGCATTGTTTTTCAGTTGCTTATATTATCATGTTATTTGATTATCTTATATCTTCGGTTACTCTTGTTACTGCTTTATGCACCTTGTTTTTATGCACGGGCTCTTGCCCTTTACACACACACTCACCAGGTCGTGTTCTGACGACCCTGGATTTGCACGTCCAGCTATTGGACGGCTGTTTTAACGTGCAGGGCTCGACGAGACTGTTCGTCTTGCGAAGGACTGGACGCTCTTTCTTATATTTCTAGTATTTCACCTCTTTATATTCTGTCATTTCCTGATTCTCCTTTTATTGCTTTCAGCTGCCATGTTCTTGCCATCTTTTATCTGCTATCCTTAGAATTGTCACTATATGTATTATTGCAGTGTTCATTGATCATTATGCTTCCGATTTATAGCTTGTTCAGGTTACAATTTAGGCTTAGCGCGTATACGAGGGGTATTTTTCCTCGCGTATATGCGTCGCCATAACGTCTCCGTATCTTTAGGATCGGGGCGTTACAGTTATGCAATGTTACCATAACATTCTTTTATTTTAAGTTGGATCTTATTCTAATTTCCCTTTGTGGGCATTGGATGTTGAGTCGTCCATATGTTTTTTAGATGTATATTGAGATTAAGAACGTCATCGGAGTAACTGATCATGATTCTGTAGCTTTAATCCTAAACTCTTGATTGCTACTGACATTCCCCCCCCCCCCCCCCCCCCAAAACTCAACTTATGGTAGTATGGTCACTTTTTCTCCAATCTGCAGTATGAGAATGTCCAGCATATCATTTGCTGTGATTCTTTTGCCACATATGGTTATGACTTTGAGTTTGCTAATGCTTCTGGTTTTTCCAGGTATATATTTCTTATCCATCAGGGAAAGATATAGGCAACGGCTAATTTTTAAAAAAAAAAAAAATTCGTGTGCATTGCCACATCTTATTCATTAGATTGTTGTCCATTGCATTGCAAACTATTGAAGAAGATAACCTTAAAAAACTTCATAGCCAAAATATGTTTCAGTAGAAACTATTTACTTTTTATAATTTTAAAAAAATGCTACGAGTATTTTATTTTCTTTACATGCTGGAAAGGACATTACTTATTTTGACCTTCTTGATTGCATGAATGAGAACTTATGAGAAGGTAAGCTGGCCCAACCAAGGTTCTATTCAAAAATTTGAGAATATATAAGTGAACTATCAAAAGATTTGACTTGAAAAAATTCATATGAGAACCTAGCTATAAGTTCTTAAACCCCCGCATGACGCGAGGCCTCCTTTCTAGTATAAACTAAAGAAATAGCATTGTCAACAAAAAGACTACGAGCATCCAAAATGATGCACTGAAATAAAATAAGAAAGCCTACCTGCAATGCCCAGCATTTAAGATATCACACATTGACCAAAAGTCAGGTCTTTCATTTTCTTCCTCGTCCTTCTGATCCATATTCATCGGTGCCCAGAAGTAAATCACATCTCCTTCAGATTTTTCTTGTGCCATTCTTTCCAAAACTTCTTCAGCTGAAATAGACAGCGAGACCTGTTGAGCACACCCAATTAAGCAACCACTTCAGTAGGAAACCACTTCAGCAAAGTTAAATAACCAATAGGACAAAGGTCGATTTTTCAGAACTATGAGATTCTCAAAATCGATCTACCATACATGAACGAATTCATGAATATCACATGAAATATATTCATTTGATATTTAAACACTACAGAAGGATAGAAATGACAACCATGAAATATGCTCGGAAAGTTGCACTGTTATATTTTATTACAATTTCTATTCAAGCCAAATCCATATGCTAAAAAAAAGGGTGGTCCAAGCATACATAAAATCTGTAAACCAAAAATTAAATTATTTGAGATCTACTTGAGCATTAATGTAGGAATTAGGATACACCCCCCACCCCCACCCCAGTTCAACATGTCCATGTGTACCCATCAATGTCTACCACTAGTTTGCAAAAATTGCGTTACTTTCTAAAAGACTCCGTATAAAGAAATGTATCATTAATTAACAACGTCAAGCAATCTGATCCAATAATAAACAAAATCAGAAGCTAACAATTACTCAGACTCAGAAATTAATCACTGATAAAGTAATCATTGCCACACAAGTAGTTAACATCCATCAAAATCCAATTTCTCCTAGTCGATACGAGGGGAAGAGAGAAACTTACTAGAGTCGTAACTTATTGAGATATAAAACAATGTTCCAGACATCACAATGTGCTGTATAACAATACTTAAGAATTGCATCAAATAGCACTTTTATGATAGTTTGTCAGAGTCTACGCTCATATTATAGGACATATGATGTGCTCTCTCTCTCTCTCTCTCTCTCTCTCTCTCACACACACCCCAGGCCCATACAAGTTCAAGGAAATTATATAATTGAGCAAAGCAGTACAAGGTATTCACTTTATGCAGCTATATTAGTTAAATGATTCTACCGTCCAACAAACCCAGACAAAATTATGTCATGTGTTTGTGTCATGCAATGAGGAGACCCTGCAAATTATACAGTCCATCTAGAATTGCTTGTAGTAAATAGTTGTCCCACGGAAAACTAATTTCTAGATGGGATTTATTCCGACATTTAAAGTAGAGAAAACTTTTCTTAGTGGCAGTAACACAAATTTCTAGTGCATGGAAATCATCTTATGAAAATGACTCAAGTTGTGCCTTGTTCCCATTTGAGAACATCAAAAACATCCTGATGTTGATGCTTAATGCAAACATAAATATTGCTTCGCCCCCTCGAACATCATAGAGAAACTGCCTAGACATTAAACTCATAAACGTGCTCGTGCATTGGGTAAGTTACAAGGGTAATAATACATGAAAGTCTAAATTTGAGAAATCTTTTTAGTGTATGACTGATTGTATTCTTGCATCCATAAGGTTGTGCAGCAGTGTCTACAGGAGATTGCAACTCTAACTGTAACATGGTGAGACTATTTTGGAAGTTTTGGCAAGACATGACACAATCAAAAAAAGAAATATCCCTGCTGTCTTTTAAGATAGACATATTGATGCAATAAGCTAAGCTACAATTTTTTGGAATAAGCAATAAGCTAGTTATTGCTTAGCAAGTTCTAGAGTAGATTACGATTCTTACCTTCCATCCAGCAGCATGCCATGACTGGAAACCGATCCAGGCATATTGTGAATTCTGTCCACTTTATTCGCAATTGAAAACATGGCACCAAACTCACAAAGAAGATCTCTATAATATGTATTGTTCAGGATTGGAAGACAACCAACTGCATCAACATCGTATGATCTTGGTCTTTGAGCTCTTTTGGACTGAAGAAAATAAAATGTTCAAATGGACAACTTTAATTAAGGCGCTTCGAAGCTTCTCGTTCTAAAATAACAAAAAATTGCCGGAATATTCCAAGATATTGAGTACATAATGTAATTCACAGCTATCTGTAGCTTATCAGGAACATTATAAAAATTTATGTCATATCAATTGGAACATATTAGAGGAAGAAAGTTGGTATAATTGGTCGAAGAAATTAGGTCCATCTATTGATCCCAAGCAACATGTTTTCAAGAGGTCTCTTTAAATGGCACACATGTGCATGAATTCTCGTGCACAACCACACGAGATTCCTTTACATGTGTGCACAGGAAATGCACATGCACAGTCACGCACAGGCACGATAAGGATGTGTGCGCACATAAACTATAACCCTGATGATTATCACATGATCTTAAATATGTTGTAGTTGGTGCAAAGAACCAACAAACAGACTATAGTGAGGTCATGATCATATTCGTTTCGTGTTATATCTGTCACTATTGGTCTATATTGTGTGATTGGTCGCATATCATGCTCCTTCCGAACCTGATATCTATAAATTTTTTATAGTATTTTTCAGCATGTTCATTACTCATCATAAACCCATGGTGATCAACAAGAGTGACTGTTAGTGAAACTCACTGTCTGAGCAGTTTCCACACCTCCAATTGTTCAATTCATGCTGCTTTTGACAGCATGTGATCAGCATTGGTCTATAATGCTTGATTAGTCATATCATTCCTAACTCTCAATTTCCACATAAGTCATAACATGGTAGTAGTAAAGAGAAATATAACAGATGCAGCTACAATACTGGATTACTTTGCTATAAGCCTAGAATGGTGCCTATAAACGGCACTTTTGCCGGCTCTCCAACAATCAGAGTTCACTGTGATTCTGCTGAATCTTGAGATCCGCGAGGCTATCAACACTAAAATGTTAGGAATTGTTTTTTTTTTTTTTAAACTTCATGCCTGTCATCCTTTTCATTTTCATTTTTATCAAATGAATACTGAAAGTCAATAGAAGCAACCAGTGTGTTCTAATTGGAGCAAGGTTATCCATGGAAACTACACAGCCTAGATCTGACTCAATAATAATCTCTCAAAATTTATTTAGATACGTAAGATAATAATACATTATGGACATGAATACAAAAATACAAGAAGGCTAAAAAGCATTTAACCATAATCATGTCTCATCAATAAGTCACAGACTTGACTTCCTTCTAATAGACTTCCTTCTTAAATGCAGTTCTTTAATACTAACTGACGCGAGAGATAAGAAAGTGAGGACAATAAGTGCTACATCACTTTGGATCAAAAGATCATGAAAGTATGATAATTAAATGAACATTTATTTAGGAGCCAATACTCTTTGATGACCGAACATTTTTTAAAAAAGAAAGAAAGAAACATATATCACCATGGGAAAAACAAATAGTCAAATGAACAAGAAATAAGGAAATAAGAAATAAGTAGCATACATAAATGAGTTATGGAACTTATTGTGAAGCAATACACATACATAAATAGATATATACATATAGGCATACACACATGCATATCTGATGTACGTGCCTGTGTGTGTTTGTGTGTGTTTATATACATCTATAGCTGTATATGTACTTGTATATGTAAATCTATATGTGTGTTGCGAAGAACAGCTTCAGTTAAAGTGCATGGATTTCATAGGAACATACAAGGCTTATCCCACGGTATAAAGAACCATGTTGTAAAAATGGCCATGCTCCTTGTCCATTATAAATCTCATAGATGCATAATTGCAGTCCAATCTTTTCTAATTCAGCCTCATCACGTTCATTATGTTCAAATTTTGTATTTTGTCAGCTTTTCGTGCATTATTGTACACAACATCCCATTCTCCCAAGTTTCTGGGCGTCCTCTCTGCAATCTTCATCAATAGAAAAGTTTCAGTCAAATTTATATTGATTAGTCAATTACATTTTAATTTCTAAAGCAAGAAAAAAAAAGCTTACTTCTTCCCTTTCTCGTCTGTCAGAATCTTCCAGAATTTCCATTTCTGCAAGAATATCCCAATCTAACTTGGTAGGGAAGTCCTCTGCAGAAGATTCATTGGCTACCTCGGTGGTAGTCTGAACTTGAAGTTTACCAGTTGCCTGCTCCTCAAGAAAATCAACAATGCTGTGCCTTCGCATGGTGCGATGGTATTGGTTGTGTTGGGCAGAAGTACTGGTTTGTGCACTTTCCTTCTCAAGTAAGTCCCATGCCCAGGTGTCTTGCTTAATATGAGAAATGGAAAGAGGGAGTATCATATCTGAAGGAAACTGGAGTACATTTTCAAGAAGTTTTGCATAATCAGCAATACAGTCCGATGCTAACATGCTCTTGGAGAGCAATTTCCCAGAAGAAGCAACTGAATGAGCTAAATTAGATAGCCTCCTGTCTTCTATCAGAAGTGAGAAAGCTTTCACCAATGTGCCCAGATCATGTGGTTGAAAAGTTATTCCATGGACTTGATCCACAATCTGTAGAGGGAACAACCATGATAAGGAAAAAGATTTAAAAAAAAAGATAATGTCTACACAGAGAGGAAGTTGGGATCACGAGTTGATTCAGCAGGTAGGCTCACATATTTTGTCACAATATCCAAATTGGGAACAATAATGGGAATTTCGAATGACATGGCTCGCACTAATAGTGGTGAAAAACTCTGTTCCTCCTGAAAGGAGCCATAGAGAACTAAATCAGACATCAGAAGCACTCTGTTCACGTCACCATCCACTCCATAGTGCTTTACACTATCAACTGGAAATCCCATATGAGAAGCAAGTTCCTGCACACACAGTAAAACAAATGAATTGAGACCGAAATTAATAAAAATGCTTCAAATAAGAAAACAAGTTAATGTGTAGCATCTCAGAAATTACTGACTCATATTAAACAAAAATGAAATGGAAAAGGATATTTATTCTAAAAGAATGAGAATATATTCATAAAGGAAGAAATATAATACAAAAAATTGTGAAATTACCTCACAACAGAAGATAATGGGAAGGAAAAAAAAGCTAATGACGAACATAGACTAACGAAAATGTTGGAGATGAAAACCACATAACAATTTGAAGGGATACATCAGAAAATGGATAGCATAATGTTTCTGTCAAAAGTCAAAACACTAAGGAAGATACACGATCATGATAGAATGAAACAAGTTAACTATTAGTATCTCCCATTATAACACAACTTGCATTTTCCTATGATCCTGAGCAAAATACGGAAAAATAAGCTAAAGTTGTAAAAGGTTTTTGCAAGGCTTTGCAAGAAAAAGAAGAAGACTTCAACACTGATAAAGTGTATTGGAGATTCAGATTTAACTATCTCAACCTGTTCAGCCACACAGAAATTGCAATATCGTATTTTTCAAACTGAAATACACGCCAAAAAGAGCATCACAAAAACAATCAAAATTGACCATCCCAGCCAAAAGAAACTAATTAGGTTGCTCAAACTTCATCACGATAAAGTAGTTTCCACTTTCAGCATTGCACTAATAACATCAGCTGAGGATAAAGAGAAATGTTTTTTTTTTTCTATCCTCCTAAGAAGCAGAATTTCTGTTCAACAACTTTAGGAGAGAAACTCCTTGATCTCTCGGCATAACCTAGAGAGAAGATTGGTCTATGATGAACCGAGGTTATGATGAACTTATTGACGAAGTTTCTTCAGCCTCCTTATTTCCTGAGCAAATCAACACTAAAACAAGAATTGAGGCATTTAAAGTATTCCTCAGTTTCTTCTGACTTTCATACTTCTATAGTGGCCCCACAAATTTGGTAAAGAATGGGAAAATTTCTGTTATCAAATATGAACATTAAGTGTCCACGTAGAAGAGTCAAAATGGCTTGAAAGGAAGGAGAGGTATAGGATGTGCCGGTGGCAACTGCATAAGAACACAGATCTTCTATCCACACTCCTCTGAAGAAGTCTATCTTTGTGAGTTGGCTGCCTTAGAAAGCATAGAAAGTAATCGTGCTCTTCAGCAATACAAAATGATGCAGTGGAAGGACAAACAAAATCGAGCAAAAACCTTTGATCGCAATTACAAAACAAACCTCTTTTAAGAGTCAACAGTACTCTTTCAGAGTAACCAATCACATGAAGAAAGCAATAAAGAAGAGCACAAGAAACAGCAAGGCTTTATGTGGCTCCTCCAAAAGAAGTTTACAAATCTGGGGAGAGACTTGAGAGAGTTTTACTATAATCAGAGATTATAGAGACATCAGTCACTTTTACCTAGGGTGCCAATTGGGTTGGGTCGGATAGTATTCGAGTCTGTCTATAAATGCTTGACCCATACCTCACCCGAATAATGAACCGGTAAAGTCATGTCATGTGAGATCTGACCCATAGCCAAGCAGATTTTTCGGGTTGATGCAACGCTGCAACCCTACCTGACTGACCTGATTAATAATTGGGTCTTGTATGCATCAGTTCCGGTTCAAGTTGGCAGGGTGGGTCCAGGTCAGTTCCGGTTTGAGTTGGCATGGAAAGTGGGTCCAGATAAGCTTTTCCCTATGTAAAAAAATATATAGTGTTTTCAGGATCTGTACTTGGGTCGATAAAAGTTTGAATTTACCACTGACCACTACCCCCTTTTGGCTCTTTTAAGTCAAACATATAACACTTATCTTTTACTTACCATAGTCGGGTAATTCAGGTCAACAGAGTTAACCCTAAGACCAACCTAATAATGGGGTATTTTTGGTCGGTCATATACGCGTCATACCCATATATGTTTGACCCGTGCCTGTTTACAGCAGGTTTGCTTTGGGTCAGGTTTATGGTCAGTCTTGATGGGTTCTCTCTCAATTTCCATTGCTAAGATCATTGTATATAGATGTATTAATGTCCAAAGTAATCATTGCAATGCTTCAAAAAAGAACCCATAAAAAAGGACCCCACTTATATAATAAATTAATAATAGGAAATCCTTTTACATACGCACAAAAGATGGAAAACCAATGTAAGACTCTTACATGTTGAACATTATCTAATGTGTGTCCCTTTATGGGTTCTTTACGGGTGCCCAAGCGTTCCCCTATCTCCATTTGCAAGGCTTTTTTTACCAAGTTAGTCCTCAAAGAGTGTGGCTTCAGGACGATTGATACCAGGTCATAGAAAAAATAAAACAAAACTCTTTTGGAGCTTTCTGTGTTAACCCCATGCTGACCCCATCAGAGTACAAAGGGCTGGATGGTTATTGAAACAGTGAAAGTTCGTAGTTCATACTGTCCAAAAACAAAAGTACATCCAGATACAAACTACAGCTTGTTAGATGATTGAATTCCAGGTCTCGGAGTCCTTTGCATTAAATTAATATGGGCAGGAATAAGTAACAAATAGCACTTTACGGTAGAACTCTTCCAGAATAAATGAAAACTAAACGAACTTCACGCATAAAAATTAAGCACAACAAGTGCATAAATAGATAAACAATGTTTTTGAGGAAAAAAACAAGCCAATTAGATGTGACAATGTTTATACAGTTCAGATCAAAATATAAACTGGGTAAAGATCAAATAAGGAAAATATTAATATATAAAACAATTTGCTCATTATTCTTTTCAATTAGATTCTATAAGAACTAGTAGTGCTTTGACAAAAAGAACAATGAGATTGCAATGACACAGAGTTTTAGCCATAGTTAAATAGTGATAACCAGCGTAATATATTATGCAATCGGTACCTGAAGAGAAGAGCCATGGCCATTTGTGGGGTCCCCACACAGAAAAACAAACTTAAATGTTCCTCCCAGCACTTCCATTCTAGTTAGCTTCTTAATCTCAGGTATCAAGGCATTCATGATAGCTGCATATTCCCATGGTAGTTCATCATAGAAAAAATAGCTCCCAATCACTAACATTATCAGATCACCATCATCAAATCCATTATCCTTCCTTAGTTGGCTCCGAGAATGAGATGTAGCATAACTCTCAGCTTCCCAGACATTGACTGGAGATCCAGGGATCACATAGAAGTTTCCAGTATCAAGTAAACTATACATCATCTGACAGGGAAAAAATAGAGAGCAAAAAAAACAAAAAAAGGGTGTAAGCCTGTGATAAAGCAATTGAAGAGCAGCTACTATTATTGCAACAATAGTAAATTAAAAGACAGGGAACCTACTGGATGGGAGAAATCAGGAAATACTACAACGTTTGCCCTACTAAGACTGCTTCTCCACATAGTAATAAGATCTTCCCGACCCGAGGATTCATAAGAAGGAAGGCGCCTCCCAAGGATGTCTTCTTGAATAAGCCATACAAGTGGTATAGAATCAAAAGGATGTTCCATAAAGCTGCACAGGATGTACTATCACTCACTAATACGACTAAGTAGTTGATGAATAAATGCTCCAAAAAGCATACCATGTTAGGACTGCAGCCATGGAAGATGCTCAAGTAATAGATCAAAACACACATTATTAAGCAATAGGTAACATGAGTGCATATAAATTTTCACAGTAATGTAAGATGTTTAGCTGCGTATAAAAAAACATTTACTGGAATTTAGCTGATATTATATCATTGGATTGCTTGTTACTGTGAGGCGAAGTTTCGAAATTTCGGCCGAAATTCCGACACGCAACGCTGACCCAATTTCGAATGTCGAAATTGGCTGAATTTCACCGATATTTCAGCAAATTTCTGTATTGTCGGCCAATTGCGTGTCGGCCGACACTAAAATGTTAAAAAAAAATTTGTGGGTCGGTTGTTTCGTAACCTGACCCGACCCAACCCTAATCCCTCTCTAATTAAAACCCTAGCCTCTCAAGTTCTCCCCCTTTCTCTCCCGATCTCTCTAATTTCTCTTTCGTCACCAGTTAAAAGAATAAGAAGCAGCAGTAGCTCATCATTGGTCCAATCATCGTCGTTGGTCCAGTCAACGTCGGCCCAGCCTCCCCGTCAAGTTGAAAGAAGAAGAAAAAGAATACCAAGTATTATCGTCGAAGGTCTCTCTCTCTCTCTCTCTCTCTCTCTCTCTCTCGGCTCTCCATCTCTCCCTCTCTGCGCTATCTCTCCCTCTAACTCTCGATCTCTCTCCCCCTCCATCTTTCCCTCGCTGCTCTCTCATTGCTCCCTCTCTCTCTCGATCTCTCTCCCTCTCTCTCCCTCTCTGCTTTCCCTGCTCGCAGAGAAATCAGAGAGGGAGAGGGCAGAGCAGTGAGAGAGAGATCGAGAGAGAGTTGTGAGAGAGAGAGCAGAGAGGGAGAGATGGAGGTTGAGAGAGAGCAGTAAGACAGATCAATATTCTAAAAAAATGTTTTAATCCATCGATTAAACATTTTCACCCAGGGAATGCTAAGTGTTTGCTGAAAGCACCCTGTCCATGCAGATAGGGCGCATAAAACGTTTGTGCTGCGTTTAAATGGTTTTTTCGCCCGATAAATTTAATGGGTTGACTGCTTTTGGGTTGAAAATTTGAAACCCGACCTGTTTCACCCTTACAATATAAAGTCAGATTTTTGGGCATACCCTCAATCAGCCCTCGACTCTCTCTTGCCGCTGCTTCGTTCTCTCGATGGCATTTGACGGCGACTACGACAACCGACGAACTCTCTCCCCAACTCTCTTTCCCTCCGATCAATGCAGGTAACTTTTTTCAATTTTGATTCTTTTTCTCTTCAATTTCTTTTTTAATTTAATTTCTTTTTTATTCAGTTAAAATTTGACTGAATTGAATCGACGAACTAACGAACTCTCACTCTCACTGACGAACTCTCTCGATCGACTCTATCTCCCCGATCGACGCCGATATTTTTTTAATTTTTGATTCTTTTTATCTTCAATTTCTTTTTAATTGAATTGAATTTTTTCTTTATTTAGTTGAAATCCGACCGAAATTGAAATCGAAGAACTTTCTCTCACCGACTATCTATGCCCCCAATAGTCTCAGGTAATTTTTTTCATTTTTGATTCTTTTTATTTTCAATTTCTTTAAATTGAAGTGAATTCGATTTTGATTTTGTTTTTGCTTAAATTTTGACTGTCTCTCTTTCACTGGTTTTTTTTCTTTTCAATTTTTATTCTCTCAACTACTCTCTCTGCCCCCGCATGATGTTATCCTTGTCTCTCTTTTTGGATTTGTGCATCTGCATGTTGGATTTGCCCAATTTTTATTCATGTTGGATTTGCCAGACTGGGAAGTGATTCAATTGAAAATTTTGAAATCTTGATTACAATGTACATATGAGAATTATGCAGACTGTAGAGGTTAGGCATAGGTTCTGTACAACGAGATCGTCCACTTCATGCATGTATAATTGCACCTGTTCACACTTCTCACATTTATAAATTTGCATTTGTTCACATTTTAACTATTATAATATTATTATATATTAAAATATTAATAAAACATGAAATTTGTTTAATCGTCATTTAAACCATTTAAGTGTTATGCGCTCTAAGGCTACACGAGTACTGGAAATGCTTTTTAGAATACTGAGAGAGATCAAGAGAGAGTAGAGAGTTAGAGAGCACAGAGGGGGAAATGGAGGGGGAGAGAGCAGAGAGCAGTGAGTAAGAGAGAGCACTTTTATACAAATTTTGATTAAATTTTGATTAACAATTTGGCAATATTATGTATTGTGAAAATTTATGAAAGATAATGTATTGTTAAAATTTATTTTGAAAAATTATGCAACATAATGTATTGTGAAAATTTTAAAACATTTGATTAACAGTCTGGCTGCTCCAAACTATGATCTAAGCAATTGTTAATTTTAATTTTTGAGTTTGTGGATATTAAAATAAAAATATTTAGATTAAGTGGTTTTCTTTTGATTTGCTTGAAAAAATAAAGATTAAAAAATAAGATACAATAATATTTCACTCTATTTATAAGATGCAACACATAAATAAAGATTGAGAAATACAACTAGCAATCATTGTTATTGCTTGGATTCATCGAAACTTTGTTATTTGCTTGGCTTCATTAACATGATAATATCCAGGTGCACCAATTGTAACTTGTACCAATACTTGAGTAAAAAGATTAGAAAAGTTAATTTTAGAATGTAAAGTAAGAAAAATACTTTAAAAAATAAATAAATAAGATATACAAAAGAAAAGTATACACCATCTACCCACCATAACTTAGAAATAATTTAAAAAGGTTTGCAGTAATCATGTTTTATGATTTTGTTCATTTCTTGCTGTATTTGGTGTCCTTTTTGAAGAGAAGAAGTGCAAATCTAGTGAAGCATCCACTATCATCGGGTCTAAATTGAAAGATTCATATTGGGACCATGCGATTAGTATTGGTACTAATACAAAACAATTGCGTTGCAAATCTTGCAATCAATTTATGTTAGGGGGAGTAAGTTGTTTGAAACATCTTGCAGGTCGGCAAGGTAATTGTGCACCATGTTTGAAAGTCCCTGATATATGAAGGTAAAGGTGCTCGAACTGTTGAAGGAAGCCAATGCAAAAAAGCAAGCTAAGACGAACGATTTTCAAGCTCTAATTGACGACATGCGCATGGGAAGGATGAATATTATTATGAGGATCTAAATGATTGTTCATCTTAAAGGACCAAATTCAGATCCGTCTTCATCGAGGCAAAAGGACTGATGGATAAATTTACTCAACGAACTCCAGAAGAGTAGACGACAGGGTTCGCTAAAACTAAGCAAACTACCATGGACTCCAAGCAAAGAAAGAAAAGAAGAGAAGGCAGCATTAGATACATTGGGAAATGATTTTATGAAGCCGGGATTCCTTCAATACCACTACTTTTCCCTTGTTCCAGCAGATGTTGATAGTTATTGAAAATTTTGGTGAAATGTTAAGAGGCCCCTCACCTTATGAGTTCAGCGAGACTGTTCTCGAAAGAGAGATGGAGGAGACACAGGAGAGTCCCAAACCATTAAAAGAGAATTGTATTGTTAGTGGATGCACGCTAATGACCGACGCTTGATCGGATTGAAAGAATAATAGGTTGATGAACATTGTTGCCCACTATCCAACAAGAACAGCATTCTTGCATTCAGAGGATGCCTCGGCAGATAAGCACGATGCAAACTATATCTTTCAATTTATTGATAAAGCAATTAGAGATGTAGGGCCAGAAAATGTTATTCAAATTATGACGGACAATGCATCAAACTAACATGGCGGCCACAAATATTATGCAATTAAAGAGGCCTAACATTTTTTGAGCGTCTTGTGTTGCACAAACGATGAATTTAATGTTATGGGACATTGCCAAGGTCAAACTCATTCGTAGTGTTATCGTGAACGGGAAGTCTGTGTCAAATTTCATTTATAACCACACGATCATTCTTAGCTTGATGAGAGATATCGCCAAGAGAGATCTTCTAAGGTATGGGGCTACTAGGTTTGTCATTGCATTCCTCTCCTTAAATTCTATGAGGGAGAAAAGAAAAAGTTAAAAGAAATGTTTACATGTGAAAGATAATTGTAACATCCTCTTGCTGAAAAGAATGTGGGAAAGAAGGTATAATTTATAAATTTTCTAGTTCTTAAATAACAATTAGAAATTACTTTATCTTGACTGTTGACAATTTGTATTCGTAGGTTGTTGATATTGGTTTCTAATAGATTTTGGAACAATGTAGATCTTGCTTTTAAACTCTTTTCATCGCTAGTGAAAGTTCTTCGACGAGTTGATGGTGATAAGTCATCCATGAGATTTCTTTATGATGACTTAAAAAGAGCAAAGGAAGAAATCCAAAAAATCTCGACACAAAAGAGGAGAAATGTATTCCTATATGGAATATCATTGATAAAAGATGGGAAGATATGTTTAAAGGGCATTTACATAAAGTGGGACACTACTTGAACCCATACACTTAGAAGACGGAGATTGAAAATGTCCGCACCTTTGTGGATAGGCTTTTTGAGGTCATGCATAGGTTCTACCCAGGAAAGCATCTCTCGACAAGATAACTGACCAGTTAG
Source organism: Agave tequilana (assembly GCA_038442645.1). Taxonomy (NCBI): domain Eukaryota; kingdom Viridiplantae; phylum Streptophyta; class Magnoliopsida; order Asparagales; family Asparagaceae; genus Agave; species Agave tequilana. The sequence goes on along the minus strand of JAVJIF010016687.1, from coordinate 65,594 downwards.
CTTGTATCAATATCAGAAAGGCTCTTTTGGAAGAAATTGGGCAAAGAAAAGAGCAGAAAATCCCAACCTTAATTCAGGTATATCGCTTGATAAATTTGTTATAAACTTTAGTAGAAAAATTATAAAGCTTAATTTGTTGATAACTTCTTCAATAACTTTCAATTGATTAGCTAATTGGTGAATGATGCATAAGACTGATGCTCTCGAGTTGAGATAAATGACAATGAGGGTCTTGAATTTGATAACAAGCTCGTCCGGGTGTGAGAGAAATTGGAGCACCTTTCAGACGGTATAAAAATATAATTTTTTTTGACTAATAGTATCTTTTTGAATTCTAAATCGTGTGCATTTTTTAATTTGTTGAATGGTTCTCTTTTCTTCATTAAAAAAAAGGATAGACCAAGTCACAAAAAATTGCATAACTTAGTCTTCGTCAAGTTTATGCAAAAATCAAGAGCAAAACATCCTCAATTAATAGAGATCTTTTGGCTGCTATTGATGGTGAGAAAAGAGTCACCGATTGGTTGGTGCCTCCAAAAACAAATTGCACTCCCGCTTCAAAAATCGACGATAAGGTTTTTCTGAAGAAGAATTAACTTAGAGACAAGTTGGAAAATCCACGGGAGCTATTACAAAGAGAAGAAAAACTTCAAACACAAAGTTGAGAAGTTTTAATAGAAAAGCAAAAGGCGGGTGATGAGGACATCACGCCAGTTGTCAGTTACCTTTTTATGCCTTAGTTTATTTTGAGATGTTGTGTTTTGTTTATCTTTCTTTTAGTACCATATCGGTTATATCCGAGAAGTTCACTTTATAAGAGCCTATATAAAGAGGCTCAACTCAATGAATAAGTAGACAATGATTAAATAAAACTTTTTCAGTTAAAATTTCAGAGCTCTTGGGTTCTTGAAATTGGGTGTGAAGCCCGTGGTGCAAGGGGTGTGAAGCCCGCGTAAGGGGTGCGAAGCCCAAAGTTATCTGGTTATTTCTCCTTCCCTAGTCTCTCTTTTCATTTTATTTCTTGTAAAAGCCTAGTTTTTTTTTGTATTCGAAGGTGATTGCGATCCTGTTTTACATCAATTTAGTATCAGAGCTTTGGTCCCAATCCTCTTCGAATTTCTTCTCTTCCCCAAATCCTAAATCTAAATCTGGATCTCTAGATCTAGATCTACTTTGCAAAAAAAAAATTCGATTATTGTTAGATCTAGATCTAAATCTAGATTTAGATTTATTTAGATCTACTTTGCAAAAAAAAACAGAAAAACAGAAAAAAAACAGAAAAGAGGGGAAAAACAGAAAAACAGGAAAAAAAACAGAAAAGGAAAAAAAGAAAACTTTACTGTTCATAGTGAACAGTAATCGACCTGTTACTGTTCATGTGAACAGTAACATTCAGGTTACTGTTCATGTCCCCCAAAAACCCCAACATTCGTCCATTCTGAGCTCGTTTCAAGCTCGATTCGAGCCGTTTTCGAAGCAGCGGATTCGTGGAGAGCAACACTACACATCTATAGCCTTTATATTCTAGTTCAAGCTTCGGTCGTCTGCCAGATTCAGCTCAGCAGATCAGCGCACCACAGTCCAGAGCTTGTTTCCGCCCCGATTAGCGTCCGATTTGCTCCATTCTCGAGGTGATATCCTAACTTGACCTGAATCGTTAACTGTTAGATTACTTGCAACTACTATATGGATTGCTATAATTTGTTAGTTGAAATGTTATTTCCTTCGATCTAGTGGTTGCATTAGCATTTATCACTTTTCATCATTTTAGGAATGCATTTTTCTTTACATTTAGAACTTAAACTTTAAGGTGTTTTGTTCGTTTAGTGCATACATTTAGTTTACCTGACTCTAGGGTTCTTCACTGCATCCGCTTGTTTGCTTGAGCCATTATGACTAGTCAGTATTATAGGGACCCCTACGAAGATCAGCTACACAACCTCCATCAGGGTCATATGTCCGTTCATGATTACATTGCCATATTTAAGGACTTAACTCATCGTAGTGAAGTGAGAGAGCACCACTCTGAGACTGTAACTAGGTTTGTTTGGGGTTTACGACCTAATATAAAACGTGTTATGATTACCGGCCTTATGACTTAGACACTGTTGAAGAGGCCTTTAATGTTGCATTAAGGTTGGACTTGACTTTCAAAACGCTAATCAATGCTAAGGCTAAGTGTTATAAATGTGAGGGATATGGACATTATGATTATCAGTGTCCTTCAGAGAGTCAACATGTTAGAATTGTGTCTAGTGATGAAGTTGACGTCTCGAAGGTTATTGAGGAAGTCCATGTTCCTCCCAAGACTGTTAGTATAGACACAACAGTTGGTGCCGACACACTGGTTATTAATGAAATTTACATGTCTAATAGTGCCAGTGATGACGTGAATGAGATAGTTGAGACTACTACATTGCATTTTCCTGTTGCATATATTGATGATATCACTAGACCGATAGTAATTTACAATGATACCCACAAATTTGCTACGTACCCATATAGTACTTTGCAGGAATTTGCGGTTGATAATAAGGTGATGGTTATGAGTCGCTCTGAGGCTGTGAGGAAGTTGCACGCTTGGCTTAAAGATTTCGATAGGGCTCTGAAGAGGATTGCTTCTATTGCTTGCGAGTTGGATAGCCCATGGGATCCTGGTATTAGTTCCGTCTTCAGCAGGGATGATGCGCCTTGGTGTACTCTCTATGTCTTGATCGAGCTGCCGTCTTTCACAGCCAACCCGTCACGGAGACCAGTTCCACCTCCGCCACCATGGTATCAACAAGGCGTACCAGTGATGCTGTCACGACCACCACCTTGGCCCGATTGATATGCTTCGTGAGGAAAGTCCTTACTCGACAGGGTCAGGTTTCTCCCACCCCAGGGGAATTGATGAGGACATCACGCCACAGTTGTCAGTTACCTTTTTATGCCTAGTTTATTTTGAGATGTGTTTTGTTTATCTTTCTTTTAGTACCACATCGGTTATATCCGAGAAGTTCACTTTGTAAGAGCCTATATAAAGAGGCTCAACTCAATGAATAAGTAGACAATGATTAAATAAAACTTTTTCAGTTAAAATTTTAGAGCACTTGGGTTCTTGAGATTGGGTGTGAAGCCCGTGGTGCAAGGGGTTCGAAGCCCACGTAAGGGGTGCGAAGCCCAAAGTTATCTGGTTATTTCTCCAACTCTAGTCTCTCTTTTCATTTTATTTCTTGTAAAACCCTAGTTTTCTTTTTTATTTGTATTCGAAGGTGATTGCGATCATGTTTTACATCAGCGGGGGACCATCAACAAATGAACGTGAAGAAGACACTGAATCATCGGGTTCGGAGTCATCATCAGAGGATGAGAGCAAGGTGGAGCTCAAGATAACAAGTAATGATGTGATCGATTCAGAAGACTCGAAACTAGAGTTTTCGGAGGATTGAGAAGGAGATTTTGCATGAGCCACCTTATGAATTATTGCTTTTGAACTTGATTTTCAAATGTATTTAAAAACTATATTTGGATTATTGCTTTGTGTAACTGTATTGTTTGAACTTTAAACTATTGGATTATATTTGATCTTTCTTTGAATTATTACTTTCTATTGTCTATCTTTGTTGAAAGTATTGTTTCTCATTGTTTATTTAAATAGTTTTCATCTTTTCTGTATATTAAAACTAAAGACTTATGTACTGTGAGGTGTGTCAAAGATGAGAATCAGAAGGTTTTAGTTCGAGATGAAGAAATCAAAGAAAGATGGAGAGAGTATTTTGACAAATTATTCAATGGTAGTTCTACTCAAGACTTGGATGACCTTACCATTCAGTGCCAGGATATGAACCATAATTATATGCGCAGAATTAACGAATCTGAAGTTAAAGAGGCCTTAAAGAGGATAGAAGTCAAGAAAAGTGTTGGTCCGGATGGAATTTCTATTGAGGTATGGAGATGCTTAGGAGAGGTGGGCGTGGGATGGCTAACAAACCTCTTTAACAAGATCTGGCTAAGTAAAAAGATGCCAGATGAGTGGAGGAAGAGTACCTTAGTACCTCTCTATAAGAATAAGGGTGATATCCAGAGTTATTCAAACTATCGTAGAATAAAACTCATGTATCACACCATGAAGCTTTGAGAAAGGGTAATTGAACAAAGGTTAAGGCAGAGTGTGACAATATTAGAGAACCAGTTTGAGTTCATGCCGGAGCGATCGACAACAGAGGCTATTCATTTGCTTCATCAATTTATAGAGCGATTTCGAGAAAAGAAGAGAAATTTGCATATGGTCTCTATTGATTTAGAAAAATCTTATGATAAGGTGCCAAGAGAGGTATTATGGTGGACATTGATGAAAAAGGGAGTCCCCATCAAATATATTGACATAATCAAGGATATGTACGATGGAGTAGTGGCAAATGTCAGAACTTGTGGAGACATAACAAGTGATTTTTTATCACAATTGAATTGCATCAAGGATCTACATTGACTTCATTCTTATTCGTCATAATGATGGATGAGCTTACTAGAGCTATTCAAGATGAGATACCCTGTTGTATGCTATTTGCTGATGATATTGTCCTAGTCGATGAGACAAGAGCTGGGGTAGATACCAAATTGGAGTTATGGAGGTAAACTTTAGAATCTTGAGGTTTTAGATTAGTAGAACCAAACAGAGTATATGGAGTGTAAATTTAGTAAACAGGAAATCCGAGATTATAGTATTGTGAGACTAGATGGATAAGAAATATCAATAAGCAATCATTTTAAGTACTTGGGTTCTATTATCCAAAAGGATGGAGAGATCGATAGTGATGTCAACCATAGGATCCAAGCCGGTTGGTTGAAATGGAAGAGCGTAACAGGAGTTTTATGTGATCATAACATTCCGTTATGACTGAAGGAAAAGTTTTATCGGACTGCTATTAGACCAGCTTTGTTATATGGCACAGAATGTTGAGCTATAAAGAGACATCTGGCCCAGAAGATGAGTGTAGCAGAGATGCACATGCTTCGTTGGATGTGTGGTAACACGCGGAGAGATAAGGTGAGAAATGAGGATATTCATACTAAGATAGGTGTAGCCTCTATAGAAGAGAAGATGAGAGAAAACCGCCTACGATAGTTTAGTCATGTGCAACATAGACCTACAAATGTACCAGTCCGACGAGCAGAGCGTATCAATTTAGGGCAAGTTAAAAGAGCGCAGTGGAGACCGAAGAAAACATGGATGGAGTTAATATGACAAGATATAGAGGCTAAAGGTCTTAGTGAAGGCATATTGCTCTACAGAAATGAGTGGAGAAAGCTGATCCATTTGCCCGATCCGGGGTAATTCTCTTTTGGTTCATGTAGCCTACCCCAAATACTTGGGACAAATGGCTTAGTTGTTGAATTTTTCTGTATATTGACTTGAATATTAATTCTATGTACATATTTTGTAGGTTAATACTTGATATTCAATTGGCTACAACTTAATTTATATATTCATAGTTGTAACTTTAATACAAGTTGTCAAGGTAAGTATAGCCTAAACAAGATGGTTAAATATATATTGCCTTGATAGATCATATATGTGATGTTTTAAGATATTTAGGACATTTTGGACCATATTATATGATATATGACCTCCGGGACTGACATCGAAATTGAGCAAATGTCTCTAAATTTTTACGATATCCGCAATCTGACTTTACCTTTTGCCTTCAGATATTAGGCCGACATCCGACATTTAAAACATTATTGTTAGGTTTCTGACGAATACATCCTGAAGGTAGACGAAGCTTCAGAGATCAAGTACATATTTGCATAGTTGGTGCATAGACTAGTCGACTAATGATATCTCAGGAGTCGACTAATGCGCAAACAGAAAGTGGGACATCTCAGTAGTCGACTGTATAGTCAACTAATGAGCAGGGTTAGTCGACTAATAATTTGAATTAGTTGACTAATTAGCGTTGCATACAGTTTCCTTTTCTGGTCTGTTTCCAGTTTAAGTTGAACTTGAGTTTCCTTCTCCTCTGAGGTGTTGTTCATGTTGATAGAGTTTGTGTAAAACTAGAATTATCCTATAGGCTATAAATAACCCCTTGGGTGGCCTTCAATGTATGAGAGAAAAATAAGAAAAAGTGAGAGATTCATGAGAAGTTTTTAACCATAAGGTTGCATGTTTTAGACAGCCATTAAAAGGACTTGTAATCTTCTTAGCAAGAGGTGTAAGTGTTTCTTATTATACTCCCTTAAAGTTTAATAAAGTTTCTACCCCTTCTTCCGTAGACGTACATACGATCTGTTTGATCGGTGAAACCACGTTAAATTGTGTGTTGGCTTTCTTTACTTCGAAATATCTTATCTTTTCTTCTCATTGCTCAACGATCATGTATTTTCGTTGCGTTGTCACAACAATTAGTAACAAAGCATATCAGTCTATTGTACAAAAATTGGTATCAAAGCAAGATTAACGTGAAGATGTCTGCAATCAAATTCGATATTCAGAAATTCGATGGTGTCATCAATTTCAGCAAGTGACATATTAGAATGAATGTCATCCTGACCCAGAGAGGGTTAAAGAAAGTACTACTCAGGAAAGAGAAAAAGCATGAAAATATGAAGGAAGAAACTTGACAGGAGTTGGATGAGAAAGCCTTAATGGTTATTCAATTTTGTTTGGTGTTAGATGAGTTTTCTTCAGAAAAAATAACATCCTCGTTGTGGGAGTGACTTCAGAATCATTATCTGAAGAAGTCGCTGGGGATCAGTTGATTTTGAAGAAGTGTTTTTTTCTTCACGTGCATGAAGGTACACCGATCAAGTCTAACATTGCAAAATTTTCTTTATTATCAATTATTTAGATAAGGTAGAGATTAAGATAGAAAATGAGGATCAAGCATTTCTATTACTGTATTCTTTACCTTCTCCATACAAGAGCCTTAGAAGCTATCATTTATGGAGGCAAATCTACTATCAAGATCAATGAGGTCAAAGAGCATCTGCTAAACAAGGATAAAATTGACAATTAGTTGATGAGTAAATCTTATCACAATGGTTTTGGGTAAACTCACTTTACAAAGGAGAAGAGTAATAATGAAAGTTACACGGGTAACCCAAAACACAAGAATTTGGTGTGCAACTAGTGTCACAAGAAGGGACATATTAGAGCTGATTGTTGGACTCGCAAGAAAAACAAGAAGATGCTAATGTCACTGAACTGGCTGAAGGAGATGAGGATAAGTATGTGTCATTTTATCTGTTATAGACAGATAGTCGATAACAAAGATAGATGGATTATTGACTCTGAATGTTCATGACATATCGATTCCAATCGAAAGATGTTCTCCTCATACACTTCGGTTCAAGGGGGAGAGGGCTTCAAGGTGATTCTGAAATGCACCTAGAGGGGGGAATAGGTGTACTAGCCAATCTAATTCAAATGATACGGAATTAAAAACTATTTATGCAAACTAAAGCTATTAAGCTAACACACAAAGTATAACACAAAGTGTAGCCGAATTCTCGGTGAAGGGCTCTGGGCCATCTCCTCTAGATTCCTCTAGATTAAGAATTGAGGTGCCACTATGGCTCTCTTAGTTGAATGCAAGTGTGAGCAAACAATCCCAAGCATATATCAATTGAGCATAAGATACATCAAGCACATAAAGAGATAAATAATATAAGCATGCAAGTTATATAAACACAAGAGAGAGAGAGAGATGAGCAATCGCAAACACGGGAGAATCGTTTTGAGGTTCGAGCACCCTTGCTCTACGTCCCCGCCTTCAACACAATGAAGAATTTTCACTATAACGATCCCGCAAAATCACTCGATGCCGCAACACCTACAACGAGTTCACACTAGAACTCTTGGACTAGTAAGTCCCTCACTTGTTCTCGCAAGAATACACGCAAGCGCACTAGTTTGCCGAGACCGCATCTCTTACAACTCCTCCAACCACAAGTTGGAACACTTGGTGATCACTTCACTTGATCACCAGAAAACTCTCATCACCGAGGCCACAACCTCTACAGCTTCTCACAGTACAAGAATGAAATCTTGTGATCACTTCTTTTGATCACAAAAATAACTCCAACGAAAATCCCTAGAGGATTGATATAGCAATGGAATGTTCAAGTTTGTGTGAGAAAAATAAAAGAGAGTTGTGGTGAAAAACTCAAGAAATCTCTTTTGAAAACACTCTTAAAAACTCTCTTTTTGATATGGACGTTTTAACCCAAAACATGTGGAGAAAACAAACCTAAGAGAGATGAAAAAAGGCTCTAAAATCCTCTTCAAATCTTATGTAAAACAAGCCAAAACAACCCCCTTAAATAGAGTTCAGAAATATAGCCGATGGGGTCAAACTGCATGTCAGATGACCTGGCGGTCGAACGGCCGGTCGACCGGCCAACGGTCATATTTATAACCGTTGGGGCTTCCAGTCGACCGCCCGGTCGACCGCTCCCGGGTCTTGACCTATCAGTCGATCAACCGAGGAAAGATCCAGATAGCAAAGCTCTCTGCCCGGTCGACCGCCCGGTCAACCGGGGCTAGATCCAGAGAGTGAACTCTTTGGATCGGTCAATCGCCCGGTCAACCGGCCCTCAAGCTAAAGGCCGTGCACGTTTCCGTGCACATCAGTCGACCGACTTCTAGATCGGTCGATCGATCGGCAGAAGAAGGCTGGGTCAAGAATTTTGGGGATTAAATTTTGGTCTTATAAACTCTTATAAAGTCTCATAAAATCACATAAAATCTACAAAAATAAGTTCATTGAAATACTTTGAAGTACAAATATGTGTGATCAAAAATCAACACATATTACAAACTTTTGAACTATTTTTGTGATATAGAAATTTAGCCTTAAACAAAAACCCGTATTTTTCAAAATCAATCTTCAATTTGAAAAACGATTTTTCCAAAACTTCTTCAAATACAAAAACAAAATATTTTAAATACTTTTGAAGCTTAGTGTGTATGGATATGATCCAATACACATGTAAAATAAATATCTATGTTTTTGACAATAACCTCAAAAATAAGTTTAATAAATACAAAACTCAAACACATGATATAGAAACATCAAATAAGTTTTTCTAACATTTGAACCAACAATGTGCATGGATGAAATCCAAAGCACATATAAACCATATAAACTTGTTTTGATGAAATCTAATCATGAAACAAAAGGATGTATTCTTTAAAACTCAAAATCAAAACGGTATTTTCTAAAATCAAAACTATTCTTATGGAAACACTATATAAATTTTGTGTGTATGAGCTTGAGCAATCTACAACTAATCTATCCTTTATATTTTATCTAAAACACAAAATCTTAACAGTTACAAACATAACACAAGTCTTGAAAATCTTCTTTTCCATCTTGACTTGGTCCAAACCTTAATCCAATGAGCTAAACTCCTCTTGAGTACTTGATGCAATCTTTGAAGTGCGAGCTTTTGAATCAACACGTGCTAGCTTCAAAACTTGACTTCGAATCTTTTGTTGAAGCTAAACACCTACTAAGATCTTGATCAAATATCTGAAACTATACAAACACAAGATCATTAGTAATATAACTACATGAGTTAATCATCATCAAAACTTGAGTGATGGGCCTTTGGGCCAACAAATTCTGCTACCATCAAGGTGATAGGCGAAGGAACAATCCGGTTTGTTCTCATAATGAATGCATCACTGCTCTTCAAGGCATTCGTCATGTTCCTGAATCAAGGTACAATCTCATCTCTCTTGGAGCCCCATATGGAGAAGGGTTCAATTTACAATTCTGAAGGTGATCTTAAGAAAGTTTTTAAAGATACACATGTGAAGTTTCAGTCCGAACGTGTCGGTAATGTTTACATATTGCGAAATTCGGATGTCACAATTGGTGAATTGCAATTATCCTCGGCTTCAAGATCAGAAGTTGTGGAATAATCGGAGACTATGATGGTTTCAAGCTCGAATGTCCAGTTTACCCTGAAGGCAGATTGAGACTAGGCGGTGTCAGCGCATAACAAGGAAGTCCATATCATTACTCCTTTATTGGAGCAAATTCTAATAAATCCTGAGTGGATCAAGGAGATCGTTAAGTGATCAAGTTCAAGTCGGGCCTGAACTTGTTCGATTTAATCAAGTTGTGAACCCCATAAGGGGAGTGAGATGGAGATAAAGTTAAGAGCTGTTCAATTATACATTGATGTGCACACATGGAGCGTAGTGGCTTGGACATATTCAAGTCAAGGGGGAGATTGTTAGGATTGTGACTTGAATACGTCGTGAAGGTAGATAAAGTTTTAGAGATCAAGAACAGCCAATTTTGCATAGTTGGCGCGACTAATGGCCAAGGATAGTCAACTAATGAAGAATTGGTCGACTAATGGCATCTCAGAAGTCGACTAATGGCATAAATAGAAAGTGAGAACATCTCAGTAGTCGACTGTATAGTCGACTAATGAGCAGGATTGTCGGCTAACAATTTGTATTAGTCAACTAACTGGCGTTGCTGACAGTTTTTTTTTCTTGATATGTTTTCAATTTTAGTTGAACTCGAGTTTCCTTCTCCGCTGAGGTGTTGTTCGTGTTGCTAGAGTTTGTGTAGGATTAGGATGAACCTATGGTCTACAAATAACCCCTTAGGGTGGCCTTCAATGTATGAGAAAAATAAGAAAAAGTGAGATTTGTGAGAGAAGTTTTAATCATAAAATTTCGCTATTCTAGGCAGCTATCAAGGGCTTGTAATCTTCTTAGAGAGGTACAAGTATTTCTCATTGTACTCCCCCAAAGTTTAATAAAGTTTCTCTCTCATTCTTCCGTGAATGTACACATGATCTGTTTGATCGGCAGAACCACGTTAAATTGTGTATCGCTTTCTTTACTTCGGAATATCTTATCTTTTCTTCTTCTCGTTGCTCGACGATCCTGTCTTTCCGATGCGCCGTCGCAACAATTGGTATCAAAGCATGTCAGTCCGTTGCAACTGTTACACAAAAGCATATATAACTGAACTTAGTTTTATCTTTCAAGTTCTGAGGCATCTCCAAGGGGGTAGACACCTCGCATTTACAACTTGAGAAGTCACCACACAGGAACTGTTCTCTGTAATTTCTAAATATATATGAGAAATAAAGAAGCTGAATTGCGAAGTGGATAGCACTGACAAAAGAAAATGTGCTCTCTTCACTTCAATAAGCTAATTATACTACATGAGAACCTTCCAAAAACTACTCAACGCATAAAATTCACCACGACCAACCCCTCCCTCAGAAAAGAAAATAAGAAACAACTCAAACCCCTAAATAAATGCACAAAATTTTTATATATTCACTTACGTTTGTGTAGAGAGAGCACACAAAAACACCACACAAGTGTGCACTCACACGCACAAAGACACGCATAAACAGACAGTAGATTCCTTTTAGAAGGATTTGGAAGCAAATTCTTCCTATTAAAAACCATTGATAGCCAATTCAAATTGAAATTTCAACTCCATTCAAGTTGATCTGCATAACGACAAACATCGTGCGCTCATACAGAGGCACACGCATAGATGAACATTAGACTCCTTTTAGAAGGATTTGGAAGCAAATTCTTCCTATTAAATTCCACCTATCGGCTATTAAAATTTCAACTCCATTCAAGTTGATCTGTATAACGACAAAAATCTAAACGCTTATAGAAGTTTCTTGTCCACGTAGCAAGTAGATACAAAATGAACAACAGAAAGCAGTAAGTTGATTAGATGATGCACTTATCCACTTCTCATATAGTTTTATATATGATTCTTTGTTTAATGATTTATAGCATACATATTATCATGGATAAAACCATATAACAATAATTAAATCAAATTAAATATTCATTTTGGCTAAAGAGATTTAACTATGGAAATGCAAAATCACAAAATAACATAATAACACTATACATCATGAAATAAAGTTTTCCTTTTTCCATTTTATTTGTGTGTGTGTGTGTTGGGGGGCATGGGGTGGGGGGATTACAAGGGAAGAGAATAAGAATAATGTTCGGAACCCCATTTCTCAATTATCTGGTATACCTTAATTGTTCAATTTGGATTCTACTAAAGCATAGTCAATTTAATTATCTACTGGTCTAAACAACGAACAATGTAAATAAAAAATTATAAAAATAGAATGCAGATTATCAAAACAAATCAGAAGTACCTCGGAGAAATCCCCTTGCCATCACAAACTAGGTCTTTTTGCACTACATGTATTAACTCATGATTGGTCCATATGAATATTATATATACCAAACTCGAAGACAATACTAAATAAAATGAGTATCAATCTTTTAACAATAGTTCTAGCTTTTCCTGATATGGATAATCTCCCTTCTGCTGGATAAACCATAGAACCTTGAGCATAAGGACACTTCTTAACCAACAGAGTTCTAAGAACCCAAGACAAAATACAGTAAACTTGTAGAGGAAAACTTAAGGAGGTAAAAACATAATTATGACCGATAAAAGACCGATTATGATAGATAAAAGACCTTTGAGTTCAAGCAGACTGTTTATTCTCTTTTTTGACGCTTTCGTTACATCTATGCAATACTTCATCATATGCATTTAATATCAGGCACATCTTATCCAACAAAGTTCTCAGAACCTCAGACAATCTTAATACAGTAAAATTTTCGAGAAAAACTTAAGAAGGTAAAAGCATAATTATAATAGATAAAAAGACCTTACAGTTCAAGAAATTCTTTGTTCTCTTTTTGATGCTTTGGTTACATCTATGCAACAGTTCATCATTTGCATTAATATCGCTTATCAGCTCAAAATATATGTGACTTATAAGTTGATCTCGATATGCATTTATTATATTCGGTACTTGTAATGTATCAACTTATTGGCTTATCCTAAACTCCCAATAGCAAAATGGGAACAAGTATTTTACATTCAATTACTAAGTTTAAGTACTGACTGTATCTCCAGTAGCCATAAGCACTGAGCATTTGGTTCATGATCACAAGGTAATAAAGAGAATTCAGAAAGGTTTCAAGGGAGGTAGAAAGAATATATTGAGAATAGGAAGTATCTGTTTGAAATAACATGCCCATACCTTGTAACAACTCTTTTGGCTTCAAGAGAGCTTAGAATAACACCTTCATAGCTGTGCCAAACAAAAACATTTTATCAGAGATATCATCATGACCAAATCTTATCAAGATGACTTTTCCACAATGTGTTAGTGTGGTTGCCCAAGAAAGTTAATAGTCAAAGAACGCTTGTGATTCCATTTTTACTGCAAAAAATAACTCGATTTCAATAATTATAGCACTCAAAAAGCAAATTGAATGTGGTTTACACTGTATCAATTCTTACTTTGACCAATCAATAAAGCTAGAATTCCCGGAATGTAAAAGAGATACTTGACAACCAACATTTTTCCATGAGGAATGAGCTTTTCCATCTTCCAATGTATAAACCTGTTAATAATCAACTGGAAAAAGATTAAACTTGGGATAAAACTCCTTAAAAGAAGAAACAATTATTTGTTATAGTGGGACAAGGAGAAACTTAAACATAAAAATATTGCTTAATTTATGAACTAAAGTTGCCATTAAGAAGATAAAATAAATTGCAGCCAACAGTCTACTCATTCCCCATTATTATAATGCTAACCATAGAACTTCTAACAAGCATTCAGATCTCTTCAGAACACATCTATTGATTAAACTAAGTTAACAGACTTCACCGTATTAGATATAGAAAGAAAAAATTGAAACAACAGAAAAGTAAGACAATTTTTTCCTGAAAAAAAAAATATACAGAAAGACTGATCTTCAAAAATTTACTCCAATTGTGAGTCTCTGAAACTAACCATCATCATACAAATAAGAAATTGAAAGAGCACCATGCAATTGAACTCTTTCAATTAACACTAACAAATGCTCTGAAAAGCAATATCTACACGTTTCAATCAGTACTACCGGGAATTCGGTGATGATTCACAAGATCAAAGTTTAGTAGCTGGAAGCATTTAAGGCAAATCAATATCCCTAAGGAATCTAGCTTTAGTAGTTGCAATACATAGAGCATCTTTTCTCTTAGTAAATAAAATGGGAAGGGATCAATAAAATGACATTACATCGTCAAGATTAAATACTTAAGCTGAAGTTATACTCTTAAAATTATGAAGATGCTATAGAAAAATGCAGTAGCATATGTAGAAACTGATGCTTAAAGGCCAGGTTCTACACCATACTAAAGACGCAAGAGATGTTGAATTTACTCACCGTGAATACGTATCCCAGCTCCCTAAGACCTTTCACTATCGTTAAGAGCATCAAAGATTGTGAATCTTTATTCATGTTTCCCACAACCTGACATCATACACAAGTAATCATCAAAATACAGTTGAAATAAATTTCAAATGACCCGATATAGAAACAAGAACAAAACTGCCAATGTTGAGATCACAGAAAATGCTTTCCAGACACATATTTGGTAATAACTTAATTTATATGCAATCATATACTTCAATTTTTGAAACATAACTAATAAATATAAAATTTCCACAAACTTGGAGTCTTGGTTCCCTGATTCTATGCAAGATATATTACACTTCGAGATATGTCTCGTAATGATGAATATTTATACAACTTTAAAGGGGCAGTTTTGAAACTTCAAACAAATTCCATCACCTTGAAAAACCAATTAGTTGAATGAAAAAACTTTATTAGGTGAGATTATGACCTATGATTTCTAGACACAGACACAAATGTCGTACTCCAACATGGAAACAGAGTGTTGAACACTGCAATTGTCTTAAAACCAGACACAAGAACACACATATATATGCATTTTTCTTTTGAGTATATACATATTTGACTCATAGAAATATCTGTATTGTTTCATTATTCATATGTGAAAGAACCTAATCTTAGTAAAAATGATCCGTAGAATAATTAGCTTTAGTCAAAAGGGGCATAACATTCTTCATCATGTTCACATTTTTTAGGGGAATGATAGTTTACACATTGGTAATGTGAGACAGAGACATGTGGACATACATGTCGTGTTTGACGCAAGAAGGGGAAAAGCAAGAGTTTGTGGTGGGATTGGGGGAATTAGGGGAAAGATGAAGATTTGAGCCTCTCACCCTGGTGAATTGCTCACTCACTTCATGTATCACACACAAAAATTTAGATTCAGGTTTCGCACCTAGAAAAATTGCTCTTTCGTTTCATGCTTCTCGCATAAAGATTCAAAGAACCCTAATTAGGGTTTAAAATTCTCAAAAAATTAAGAATCCATTAATTTCCAAATAAAATTCTACAAGAGCGTGTATAGAAAAGAGGCTATGTGCACTATTTGTGCCTCAAATAAAGAAACTAAAAACTAATAATAGACTAATATAAAAACTAATAGAAGATTACAAGTGCACTGCACATGGACACACTAAACTAAAAATGTCCCCGTCAATTCTCCCCTGGTTGGAGAAAACACACCCTCCAGTTTTAAAGATATAGATAATGATTGTCTTTCAGTTCTCTGCACTAAGGACATTGTCTTAGACTCATATGAAAGTTGAATTCAAAAATCAATAATTCAAGCCTCTCACTCAGGTGAATTACTCACCCATTTCATGCATCGCACGCAAAAATTTTAAAAACTGAAGACTAAATTGTTGCCAACAGGTCTAAGTCTGAAACGGGTTGGATTGGAGTTGTAGCGTTTCAGAACCTCTTAGGCATGTTGAAACGACGGTTGCCTCCACCTTGAGCTTGAGATCACTAGGTTGTGTGTCTCTCATGTTTCCATGCCTTGAAAACAACTAGAATCGGCTTCAGAACGACTGAGAAACGTTCCAAGAACCAAATCTCTTTGATTTAGACTAGTTCAAATTAGATCTGATAATCTCGCGGGCAGGAGACTGCGCGACAACTACAGATGAAGGCATCGATGGTAAGATCTATCGATAATGAAGGGTGCAAAAATCAAAGAAACGATGGAGTGATGGCAGTATTGTAACAATACAATTTTTTTATCAAAGAACTACCGGATTTTGGAAGAGAAAAGGAGAAGAAAGAAATTTAGAAGAAAAGGAAATCTAAATCTAGGGTTTTGAGATTTTTATTTCTAAAGAAACATAAGGATTTTGGAAGAGAAAGAAAGAAAAGGAAATCTAAATCTAGGGTTTGAGATTTTTGTGGAAGGATTCAGGAATTTAGCTCTGATACCAATTTGATACATGACAGAAGGAGAAAATTTAGGGTTATGGTGGGATTGAGGATAAATAAATTTAGGTTTTGGGAAATTCAGGGAAAGATAAAACTTAGAGCCTCTCATCTAGGTAAATTGCTCACTCCATGCATCTCACACGGCGATTTAGATTTAGGCTTCACACTCAGGAGAACCGCTCTCCCACATCATATTTCTCACATAAGGGTTCCTTGCCCAATTGGGGTTTAATCTCTCAAAAAAATTCAATAATCCATCAATTTCCAAATAAAATCCTACAAGAGCATATATAGAAGAGGTCACATGCACTACTCATGCCTCGAATAAAGAAAATAAAAAGTAATAAAAGAAAATAAAAGATTAATAAAAGAACTAATAGAAGACTACTCGTGCATCACACGTACACATACTAAAGTAAATAAAATAACCAGATTATGTCTCCATGAGTGTCTGAGTATGTGGGACACACCAAATTTTGGATGGGGAAGCGTTTGACATATTATAGATTATGACATGGACATTGCATTCATGAACTTTGCATTTAGTTTCATGTCACTCTGGATTATTATTCACTCGGTACACAATGTGGTTTAACCCCAATTTCAGTTGACACAAGTTTTTGTTAACGCATGGAAAAGATCAATTAGAACTTGTAAGATACTATCCATATAGTAATTAATTATTTAGCTTTTATTTAATAATAAAGATCTACCTTTTCCTGTCAAATCTGACTTTCCCTGTCTAGTCATACTCATGACAATCATGTAGAAGTTACATGACATGAGTCACATGTACTCGGATCCAGTACATAGGACTTAAAATATTTCAAGACCCCACATATCAAAAATTCAAATCAGAGTTAGGATTTTAATTATGATTTACAAATTTGAGTTCCCCCTCAGCATAAACCTGGACCATAACAAATGAATGAAGACCATATGGAACTTCTGGTACGAAAATTAATTTAAAAGTAAATTCCTGCACGTAATGCTTCCCAATTTGCAAAACTTTACGGAAGCATTCAAGTGATTTGGACTTGGGCTGTGGGTCAACATTCTTTAAGTCTAGAAGGAAATATAAAGAATAATCCTAAATAAATATAGGCCTAAATCCATTCAACAGTTTAGACTTTGGCTATAGGTCTAAAATGTAATAAAAGCAAGGAATGACATGTAAAAAAATATTGACCGATTGAACTATCTCTTATGTAAACTAGAATAGATAAATAAGTTTTTCAAGCCAATAAATATGTAAATAACTATATTCCTCTTAGACGTGACCACAGTTCCGGTTCGAAACAGCGAACCAAACAAGAACCGTGAAACAAAAACCGGAACAGGGCAGGCCGCCGTTCTTCGGTTCCAAAATGAACCGAAACCGGGCCCTAGTCGGTCTGGTTCCGGTTTCGTTTTTTAAGAACCGGAACCACCAGTTGCGATTCTTGAAACGGTTTTTTTTTTTTTTTTACCCTTTGCAACGGACCGATCTGCAGCGGGGCCTTGCCTGCCTGCCTAGAGAGCAATGAAAAAAATGAACCAACCTGGAACCGGCGGCCCGGAACCGGCCGGCCCCGGTCCTATTCTGATTCCCCATATGGAGGAACCGAGGTCGGGTCTAATTCCTCTGCATATATGCACTGATTCTTTTTACAAAAAATAATGTTTTCTGTTGTTGAAATAGTTGATCAATTAAATTAATTGCTACCTTCGATTTATGACATACTTTTTATTCCAGAGTCGGGAAAGAATTTTCATGACACAGATTTAAATATATATATTGATGTCACTTTCGAATAAGTTCTACTGACTTATTAGTATAATGATTGACATAGATAAAAAAAAAATTCTCCTTGCTATTTTAAAAGTAATGTCATTGAAGCTCCCAAAAGCTTGTTAAGGAAAGAATCGCTGCTAGAATTTTTTTTAAGTATATTAATTAGCAAAGTTAATAAGAATACATACATGTCTTATTTGACACTCATTCCATGTGCTTGTTCCACTCGATTGATACTAAGTTGTAGGCTGTAGTTCATATATTGACATCTAACATGGAACTTCTCAAGTTGCACATTCCCAAATTATCAATAGAATAATATGGTATTATAGTAAGGACAAAAAATCAACAAAGAAGGCAACTTAGTTGTTCAGGTGTTGACTAATTGTGCAAAGTAAAAAAAAAATGGGAAGAAAGTTTCAGCTCCAAGTCCAGCTTCTAGAAAGAAAAGAAGCAAAAGAGATGCATCAATTAAAACTTAAAAGCAATCTGACATCCTTTAAATATTGTGCATAAACGCATATAAAAATGTAATAAAACCTTGTCTATAATAGTAGATCTTGGACACAAGCATTGCAAATTGTGTGTTTCAGTAAATCCACATTAGAGATGTAGTGAACATATATTACATTGCAAGATGTAATAAATCATTTATATTTTAAGTACAATTAGTGTGATATGTTCCCACATTTGATTTCTAAATGCAATTTACTTTGTCAACAAAGTGTTTGTTTGGCAACATCTCTATTGGCCAGTAAGTTGATGGGTTGGGATATGAGCCAACGTGGAGATTTGTCGTCTCACATCTGTTCAGTTTCCAGTGGGTCCGCATGGTAAAAAAGATGATGTTGGGATTTAATCCCACATTGAAAAGAGAGAAATGGACAAATGCTAAATACATTTGGATCCTCTCCAATAGGTTGCTCCTTCTGGAGCATGTTTGTTCCATGCATATTAGCCAAATCCATGTCACTCACAGGTATTTGCACCCAATATAACTCTCATGCTGTCCTTCTACTGCATTGATGGCACTAGTTTTAATTATTCTGACTTATGATCTGGTTGTTTAAACAGGCTGGTTTCAGAGCATCTTAAAGTGCTTTATGTTCAATTTGTTTTGAGTAAATCCTTTCCTACAGCTATTATATCTATCAGGAGCCCTTATGAGAAGCCACTATAGATCGAGTGGCAAGCATCTAATAGATCAAAATGTCGGCTCTTCAACAAACTTATGCTTGGGTTTAGAAAATAAATGCACTTTAGTAGGTTCAATGGAATTGTTAGTTCAATTCATTGCTGATAACAGGTCTCGGAATATGGATTTGATTTTCTAGTAAGGACGACCACTTTCTAGACCAGGATCATATCTATGGCTTGTGTGACCTACATGCAATGATAACCTAACCTGATGTCCATAATTAGCTACCAATGCTTGTCATCTCCACCAGGCCATGAATGGCTCAAAGACTTAAACAAGTTGCATGGTGTGCGAGCATCTACTTTCTTCTAATGGCAAACGTGACCTAAAGATATCGTGACTACGTTCATTTAGACCAAGCTTTCCTACTAGGCCCTTCTATATAATCCTCATGAGAATGTGGCATAGATATCATTAACAGATTTTCGCATTATACTGTATGTGCAATACCACGCCAGCACCAGCTCCATGTGTAGGATCGTCCCACAATCCACCCGACCCATGATGAACCACCACCCGCTTCCAAAACTAGGGGAGAGCTGGAACTCTTGTGTTACATTCCATCAGTAAGATTTAAAAAAGAATATACCTGATAGGTATTGCCTCCTTTATCAAGGGTAAATATTAGTTCACATAGCATACCTAAAAGTTCAGGCAAATTGAATGTAGTGTATTACCAAAGGACAGGGTTATATATTAGATGCTCCTGATCTAATAAAAAGTGCAAGCAAATTATCAATGACAGGTCTCAACTGAAGGAAAGCATGCTAAAGAATGAGAGATGAAGCAATCAGCAAAAATATTAGCATGAGTTCTCCAACCATAAGGAAAAATTAAAACATTATCCAGCTCAGAACAATTTATGAAATGAAATTCAATAAATATATAGGATGAATGAGATAATATAATCAAGAAAGATAACAGAAAAATGAGTTCCTTGAGCTGTGATTAAGAAAGAACGTGACAGCATTTGAACAGGGAATCATAAAGAACCTAGTTTTCAAGAAAAATTAAAGAAAGCTGAGGATTCCAGCATGAGCTGTTATATCTGAGGTAGGCAAGAATCAGAATTACAGAAAACAATAAATGAATGAAGAAGAAGGCCCATTACACATAGTCAACATTACTAGAAAAGGTCTCCTGCAAATTTCTGTCAAAGAAAAAGAAAAAATTCAAGAATATGAGATTTGATGCGAACAGTGAACAGCAAAACAAAAAAAAATGTTCAAGAACTGAAGCACGAAGCAAACTAATGAAGAAGAAAGCCAATTACACAATAAATGAATGAAGAAGAAGGTCAATTACACATAGTCAACATTACTAGACAGGGTCTCCTGCAAATTTCTGTCAAAGAAAAAGAAAAATATTCAAGAATATGAGACTTGATGCGAACAGTGAAGAGCAAAACAAAAAAAATAAGTTCGAGAACTGAAGCATGAAGCAAACTACCTAAACTAATGTAAACTAATGTATTAATAGGGATGACGGTTCAACAAAGCGTTGTAAGAATTCACAAATTATAAAACCAAGCTGAACAAATGGAACAGCACTCCGAGTATATCAAACAAAAGCAAATCAAGTAAACGTTGAAGGATCAAGATTCTTGAAGCCAGTGAGTACAAATTACAGAAGAAAGTGTTGGGGTTGTCTCATATCCGATGTATGACTCTTTGTCTATCGCATGACTTTTTGAATTCCCCGTTGGGAGAGTAATTGGCAACCTTTGGGTTTGCATGCATGACTCTGGTTTCCCCATCAATTGGGAGAGTTAATGGTGTGGGCTACTGTAACACCCCGTTCTTAGAATACGTACTCAGATACGGGTCCGATTTTTCGATCGTATTTTTTGATTTTTTTCCCATATTTATTTTTTATTTTGTGATTATTTATATTATCATTTGATATCGGATCCGAATTTCTAGACTCAGAGTCAGCCTTAATCTAAACCAGTGACCCGATCCCAGTGTAGCGCTCGATTTGATCTTTCTGCTAATCAGATTTGGTCAATTTCAGTTTCAAATAATGTTTTCAATATTTTATATTTTTCATGATTTTCTGAAATTTTTCTAAATTATTCTACAAAATCTTCAAAACCAATATCGACAAGTATCGCCGATCGATTTTCAGATTTTTTAAATTATAAATAGAGCCAAATTTCTGAAAACTGTTTCACATTGTTGCTCAGGATCATATTTTCTATCTTAACATATTTTGAGAATTTTCTGAATTAATCAAAATTCGACAGATTTGGTGTCGACCGGTGTCGCCGATTGATTCCAGGATTTTTAATTTGAGAATGGAATTGAATTTTTTAAATCCGATTTCATCATGTTCCTCAGTATAATATTTACTATTTTTGAGAATTTTTGGGGACATTTTCAAATTACTTTATTTCTCAAGTATTTCCGGTGTTTCTCCTGTATTTTCCCGAATCCGGATTTGATCTGACATTTTCCTTTTCCTTTTCTTTTCCTTTCTTTTTGCCTTTTTCCTTCCCTCTCCTTTTCCTCTTTTTCTCTTTTTCTTTTCCTTTTTCCTTTTTCTTTTTCCCATTTTTCCCCTCCGCACAAATCTTCCCCCCAAAAATATCTTTCACCCACTCATTCTCTCTTCTCCCAAACGCCAACCTCATCCCAACTCGAACACGGGTCTCAACACGACGTAGGGATGAGGCCCAGCTGAACGCGAGGCTCATTCCCCATCTCCCCTTTAAAACTCCCTTAATCTCTCTATTTCTCTAAATCTATCTCTCTTACTCTCTCTAATCACTCACCCTCACTCTACCTCCCTGTTCTCCCTTAACCAACGACCCAGACGGCGGCCCCCTCACCTCTGATCACCGGTCGGCCAACCCCAGGTCGGCGAGGCCCCCACTCTGGCCCCCAACTCCGACAGCCACCACCAATACCCCCACTTCTCTTCTCCCCCACCATCTCCTTCCCTCCTTCAATTTTATCACATTCATCATCTTTCTCCTCTCAATCCAACCTCCCAACCACCCAATTCCACCACCAAAATCCCCAACACCTTCTCCTCCCTCCATCACCACCAATTTCACTACCTCTAATTTCACCACTCCACCACTTTTAGTTTCCCACCACCTATCACTTCTCCTCCAACAAATCCATCACCATCTTCCCAATCCTACCGCCAATCACCACCACAACAACTCCCTACTCCACCCATCTCCTTCAATTTCAATATCCCACCACCCAAATCTCCACACCAACATCATACCCACACCTCCAACACCACACCCTTCTCCTCCTTGGCTTGGCCGCGCATCACGCCGGCCACCCGCGGCCGGCGGCAGCAGGCGTCGCCTGGCCCACGACCTGGCCGTAGGCCCCTCCCCCGGGCCCTTTGCGTGAGCAGGGGACAACCACTCTTTTTTTCCTTTCTTTTCCTCTTTTATTCCCTCTCTCTCCTCCTTTATTCTCTCTTGTATATTCTCTCTCTCTTACTACCTCTCTCCTCCTTTATTCTCTCTCCTCTCTCTTAATTTCCCACTCTCTCCTCTTTGATTCCTTCTCCTTCCTCTCCTTTATTCTCTCTCTTCTTTATATTATATTTTAATATATATTTGAACACGCACGCGCGTTGATTTTGGAGTTCCGAGATTTTACGGCGTATTTCAAAGATTTTTAGGCCAGTGCCCTCACTTTACATGTGTTTTCCAGCTTCGACGGGCGTTTTGTATTTAATATTGTATTTCTGTGGACCTGTGTATTTGTATTGTTGTGGGTGTATGTTTGTATTCTATGGACATGTGTATTTTGTACTGGGTGATGTATTCGTATCGGTGTGGTGATTACTTGTAATAGTGTCATTTAATACCTGTACATGTATACTACTTGTGATACTGCTCTTAACTGTGCTTGGCCGACCCTTCATGATCGTTAGTCCTCGGACTTAAATTCCCTGAGTTTTCCAGCTTCGTTGGGAGCCTAACTAAGCGTGTGACTGTCTAATTAGCCTATTGGACACCTCGTCAGGCATGGCTTACTACGTTCCCGCTTTGCTCAGTCTTCGAACTTAAACCTCTTGTTTTACTAGCTACACCGTGTGACTGCGAGCAGAGCGTAACCGCCATCCTCGTCAGGCACGACTTAGCTATACCCTCACTTGCCTAGCCTCCGGGCTTAACCGCTTCGCAGTTCTCTTGATTGTTATTTATATATGCACGTGTGTTGTTTGGTACTAACATCTTCTACATGTGCTTACTCAGCCTCCGAGCTTAACCGCTCTACAGTTTATACTACAGCTTCCAGGCTTAACCTTTCTGAGATTTATTAAAATCCTCTGGACTTTCTATATGCTACGCCTGGTAGGCGAACCTAACGTCAATACTTTACCGCTAACTCCGTTCGAGCGTAGTTACTCCGTGAGCGCGGCTTCGCCACGTGCGGTAGCATAGCGTTCATATGTTCGCTTCGCCGTGTGTGTTTAGCTATGCCGCGAGCGATAATCACGCCGAGCGTGATGCGTCTAGGCCTGAGCGTTAGCTTCGCTCCAGCTCCGCTTGGATATTCGCTCGCTTGCTTACTCGCTTGCCTACTTGATAGTTCAATTAATTCTTTTATTGATGGTTGTAAAAAGTTTGAATTATTCCTTCGACATACTAATCTCACAGATCTGTAATCTGGACTTGTACAACTGGTTTTGCCACATTTACTTTACTTGATGCCTCATGACCTGCTCATGTGTATTTGTGCTCACGACACAGTTTTCAATACATGCTCTCTGACTCAGATTTATCGATACATGTGTACTTGTCTATGCACGCCACTTGGCACTCATATTACCACTCGTTGGGTAGCTTTCTGAATCCCCGGGACCTGCATGTCCAGATCCTGAAGCTTGAACCGTGATAGACTTCTTGTTGATCAGAGTTGCGCAGCGATAACGTAGTGCATCAGCGATAGATCATCCGGGGTTTGTTCCTTCCACCCCACCCCACCCCACCCCCGCCGCTCGGCACTAGAGTTTCTTTTAGTAACTCGTGAGCACATTTTATATTGTTCATACTTGTGTATCTCCTTGTATTCTTACTTTTGCATCTTCGGGTGATGTAATATGCTTGTAATATTATGTCACATCCTACGATAACTTTGTAATTGCTCTTATATTAGAATGTATAATGCACCACGTACTTTCGTACTCTAATTCTTGCCTATACTGATGCTTAGCGTATATGTGAGGGTATTTTCACCCTGCGTATATACATTGCAATAACGTCTCCGTACCCGCCGGATTGGGACATTACAGCTACCATTAATGAACAAGTGCTAGGTTTGCACTATATAAGGACCTCTTTGGAATGAAAGAGTTGGCTTGACAAAAATGTAATCCTCTCATTGTGTGAGAATGAGAGAGGATGTGAGAAAGTGTTATAAGATGGAGAAAGTGAGGTTAAAGAGATGAGAGCTCCCTTGTAATCCTTATAATCTCTTATAATGATCTCTTACATCGGTGCCCAGTGGAGTTGTCTGGAATTGGTCAAACAACGTAAAAATCATGGTGTTTTCTTCTTGTATGTGTGTGTTTTCTCTATCTTGTGTACTCGGCGAGATATCGCGGCGTGTCGAGATCGGAATTGGAGAGGCTCAGTTCCCCCAACAAGTGGTATCAGAGCCACAATGGCGAATCTGTGGAGGAGTAAGCAAGTAGAAGGTAATGTCAAGTTGGCGATGGTGATCAGCGGAGGCATCAAGGTGAAGAAGCTAGAGCAGCGGAATTAACCGACGGAGATGTCAGGAATGGTTCGTTATATGTGGAGCAGATGGATCTCCGGGATGGATGATGACCGGAGGTGCGTGGGGAGGCTCGTGCGCTGGGGCCCATGGTGGTGGCCGGGCTGGTGATCATCGGATTCGAGCTTTTGGAGCTCGAGGCTCGCGTTGGTGGCGCAGGGAAGCGCGAAGGAGCGCTGAAGACGCACGGCGAGTGCGTGGCCTGTGGGAGTCACGTCGCCGGGTGTGGGTAGCACAGGTAGCGCTTGGTGGCCGCGAGCGGCGGCGGCAGTGGCACCATGGCGGCGACGAGCAAAGGCTCGTGCAGGCAGCGGCGGCGACGAGCAGAGCCTCGTGGGCAACGTTGAGTCCCGTTCGTGGAGGCACTGAGACGCGTCAGTGAGCACGAGGAGGCGCTGGCGGCGTGCGCAGTGGCGCTGGCTACTACCTCTGTGGTGCGTCGGCGAGAGGCGGAGAGGTCGTGGCGTTTCATGGCCTCGGGACCCTTGGGTTCTGAAGCATGACTTTGCTGCGGAGAAGGAAGAGGAAGAGTCACATGCGGGAATTGCATGCATGCTTCAAAACATGGTGTCACATGTGGTTATGCAATCGGGTTTTGTCTCGAAGGGTCATGGTATTTTGACCGAGGTGGAGCATAGTTTTGTGATCATAGTTGTCTGGTGTGAGACAGGTGTGGTGATCATGAGTGCTCTATTAGAGACGATGATAGTTGTACAAGATTGTTCCCTGGAGGTGGAACAGGTGTAAGTGCAGGTTTTGTTTGTGAAGTGGATGACGAGAACAATGTAGTTTCTCCACGTTATGTGGCTCACCGGATTCGAGTCAGAGTGGAAATTGTTCGGGTTGTGTCACGTATCCAGTGTATGACTGTTCGTCTATTGCATGACTTTTTGGACTCCCGATGAATTGGGAGAGTAATTGGCAACCTTTGGGTCTACATGCATGACTTTTTGGTTTCCCCATCAATTGGGAGAGTTAATGGTGTGGGCTACCATTAATGGATAAGTGCTAGGTTTGCACTATATATGATCCTCTTTGGAATGAAAGAGGTGGCTTGGCAAAAATGTAATCATCTCATTGTGTGAGAAGGAGAGAGGAATGTGAGAGAGTGTTACGAGATGGAGAGTGAGGTTAAAGAGATGAGAGCTCTATTGTAATCCTTGTAATATCTCTTATAGTGATCTCTTGCATCGGCGCCCCGTGAAGTTGGCCGGAATTGGTCGAACCACGTAAAAATCATGGTGTCTTCTTCTTGTGTGTGATTTCTCTATCTTGTGTGCTCGGCGATGATCTCGCAGCGTGTCAAGATCGGAATCGGGGAGGCTCAGTTCCCCCAACAGAAAGGGTCAATTACAGCGCTTAGAGGCTAAAATACACAAGATCCGCAACAAATTTGTGTCAACAAATGCTTGAATCAACCTATTCATCCCTTTGAAATCAAGAACCTAAGAATCACAGAACAAGCTCTATCTAACAGTAGCATGAGAGAGAAATTCAAGAAGAAGAAGAAATGAAGCAAAATCAACTGATGTAACACGCCAGTTAGAGAACCTTGAAGTGCAATGCGATGCTAATCATAAAAGAATCCCCAAATGCAAAATGCAAACTACAGCAATCAAGATCCACCACGAATTTCAGCCAAGAAATGCTTCCACGAGCTAGAATATCGAAACGGAGCAAGAATTGCAGAACAAAATTCGAGAATAGCAACGCGGCACTCACCAGAGCCAACCTCGGCGGCCGAACACCGACACCGACCTCGGATCTCAACCGATCCAGCCTCCTCCCCTGCTCCTCCAACTTCCTCATCAGATCCGCTGGCCTGAACCTCACTGCGCTCCCCGGCGGCGGCCTCCGCATCGCCGGCTGCCGCCCCGCCCAGCTCCCGTCCCTTAGGGGATCGTTCAGCATCGTGTTGAGCATGTGAGTGAAGAGAGCGATGATGAAGACGAAGAAGACGACGATGGTGGCGTAGAACACGTTCGACCGCTGGCACGGCCACGCCTTGCGCCTGTGCCTCCGATCCGCCGGCCGATGACCGTGGCTTCCGTGAGACTTCCGCCTGGCGATCGACATCGTCGCCATTGGTATTCTCACCTCCGACTCCGTTTCTTGAGCTCTTGCTGGATTCTCGAGAGAAGAGGAGGAAGAAAGAGGGCCCGTTTTAGCATAGGAAAGAGAGAAAATGAGTGGGGAGAGCACGAATCTGGAGACTTATAGTTGGTTTGCCGAGTGTGTATCAAACTAAGCAGCCGTCTCGCCTCTTTGGGTTTCGTTAATTAATTGTTAGAAGCCGTAATTGCCCCGTCAGCGATACGTGTCAACGGTGGGTCTGGTGGGCCTGCGGAGCTCGATTATTTGATCTGTACGGGACTTAAGCGGACAGCTGATTATTTGCTAACAATATTTTAGTTTTCAGTCGTAGATTGTGTAAAAGTATTTTTAGGTAAAAGGTCTGACAGGGAACAGTAGAACTGTATTTAACCAGTCCAAAAATTCTTGATCCCTTGTAATTTAAGGCATAAACAAGCTAAAACAGCACATACGAGAAACAATAAACACAATTGACACTGAGGCATGATCATTGCTCACTGCCACCGGTAGAGAGGTGAAAGTGGATTACAGGGGTTTGTTTCATCGTAAAACACGTAAAAGTCTGTAATTCGTAAATGACTTACAATCCAATTATAACTACGGTGTTTGTTTGGACCGTAATTTGTAAAAGACGTACGCAACTCAACTACCACTCACTTACAACCCAATTATCACTCACTTACAGCCCAGTTAATAATATTAATTTTTTTAATATTTAATATTTTTAATATTTATTTGTAATATTAAAACTTTTTAAATCATCAAATAGTTAATTTTGTGGTCAACTTTTTCACTTACGACTTACACATTGCAACAATCAAACACTGTAAAATACAATACACTTTCACACCTACAACTTTGTATTACCAACCAGACACTGTAAAACTTACATGCATGTAACTCATTTACAACTGTAAAAGACTTTACAAATTATGACTTACGAATTACGGTCAATTACGACAACCAAACAAACCCTATAAAGGGTCATATTCAAGCCTCGCCGACGGTTGATGTTTTTAAAAAAAAAAAAAAAAGAGATAAAGATAATGAATGTCTCTTTTGTAAGCATACTATTTTTCTGCGTGTGGAAAAAACTTACTAATACCTTGGTGCGGAAAAGAAATAATATATAAAAATGTAGAATAGTTTGATTACTCTATTTTTCTACAGGGTCTTGATACGAGAACATTTGTTTTTGCTAGTGGAAAGCCCTTTAGGCTATTACAATCTCTCAAACACAGCTCCGCTCGCATCAGTTAAAGGAAGATAATTTAGCTCCGCTGGTAACTCATTCAGACATTCAACCGAACCTCCAGAGCTTAGAACTTGCTTTGCAATCCAATCATAGGGCTCGTCACCACATTTCCCCTCTGCATCAACCATTCTGCATCATCAAGCAAAACAGAGGGGCACCTGTTTGCAGCCTTCCCTTGAAGCCACTCTATCACAATTTTGAGCATCACTCTCCAGCCAAATGGGATAGCTAGCCTACTCGTTTCGCCGCCGAGCGTAGAGTTTCTCAAGGTGCTCTTAACTCCGCCTCTGTTGTCGACTCATAAATACACGAGACCCCTTTGGCCAAGACAAGAGTGAAATCACCTAAAGGGGAGGTGAATAGGTGATATGGCTAATCCAGAAACTAAATGCGGAAGCTAAAACAAATTTACAATAACACTTAGTGCAACCAACGAGTGTAGCCGAATTCCTCGTGAAGGGCTCTGGACTAACTCCTCTTGACTCCTCTGAATAAGAGTTGAGGCGCTATATGAAGCTCTCGTGGTTAAGCACAAGTGAGGCACACAAGCAAACACAACCAAGCATATATGAATAGGCAATATGAATCAATGCTAGGCACAACACAAGCATATATATATGATATGACAATATGAATAAATGCACAACACAAATAAAGAGAGAGAGAGAGATAAGAGTCAATGGATCAAACGCAAACAACAAGATGTGTTTTTCCTCGTGAAGGGCTCTGCACTAACTCCTCTTGATTCCTCTGAATAAGAGTTGAGTCGCTATATGAAGCTCTCGTGGTTAAGCACAAGTGAGGCACACAAGCAAACACAACCAAGCATATATGAATAGGCAATATGAATCAATGCTAGGCACAACACAAGCATATATATATGATATGACAATATGAATAAATACACAACACAAATAAAAGAGAGAGAGAGAGAGATAAGAGTCAATGGATCAAACGCAAACAACAAGATGTGTTTCGAGGTTCGAGCCCCTAACTCTACGTCCCCGCATTCACCGAGAAGGATTTCCAATCCACTAACTCGTCCACCTAGGACTCCCACCGAGGGAACCTCCACCGAGGAGGATTTGTACAACAACCGGGAGTACCGAACTCCTCTCTCAACCAACTACCTCCACCAAGGAAATACAAACACAATCCACCTCTACTGAAGAGGGAAACAAATACCAACTCCACCTCTCACAAGAGGGAGTAAACCAACAACCTCAACCTCTACTAAAGAGGGAGCAACCCACAATCTCAACATCTACCAAAGAGGGAGCAACACAAGTAAGGGTTTACAACAAGGTGGTCTATCTCAACCACAAACAATTTCTTTTCCACAAAAACAAATGATCCTAAATAGATAGGATAGAAGATATAGTTCAAGTGGAATACAAGTGTTTGAAAATCAAAAACTCAAAGGAAACACTTGGAAAAATAACTAGGATAAGAATTAAGATCAAAACAAATCCCAAAAGCTTTTTCCTTTTTCTTGAATTTTCCAAACCCTTTTTGAAACAAATAAAGATGAACTCTTTTAAGCACCAAAACCTTTTGAAAACTTATTTTAAACACTAGAGAAACTCTGAAATTTTTCTTGTCAAAAGTCTTGTCAAAATCCCCAAGAAATGGGGCTTAAATAGGCCTCTCCAAAAATATAGCCGTTGGCTGTTTTTACAGCCTGGACGGCTGGCGGTCGACCGGCCAACGGTCAATTTTTTGATCGTTGGAAGAAGCCGGTCGACCGCCCGGTCGACCGCCAAAAACAGAGAGCAGAGCTCTCTGGTCCGGTCGACCGCCCGGTCGACCGACCCAAGTACCAGGCAACGTGCACAGATCTGGGCACGTCGGTCGACCGCCCGGTCGACCGACTCTGGATCCCGGTCGACCGCCAGAGCCTGTCAGGCACTGTTCTGGGTCAGAAAAACATGTTAAAAATATTTCTAAAAATTACCATAAATCTTCTAAAAATCCATAAAAATATTTTTATCATTTTTCATTGATATACAAACATGTGATAAAAATTTCAAGACAAATATCAAACATTTTGAACCATTTTTGTGTCTTATAATTTTTATCAAAACCAAAAACTCTATTTTACCAAACTTGGATTTTTAATAGGAAATCTGATTCTTCCTAAAACTCATTGAAATACAAAAACATGATACTTAAACACATTTAGGCATGTTGCATATGGACATAAGTCCAATATACATGAAACATATATATATATATATATATATATATATATATATATATATATATATATATATATATATATATATATCATTATTTTTGTCTTTAAAATCAAAAATATGTTTTGTTGAAAATACCAAAACGTAAAACATGTGTGTATTGTGAACTAGAGCATATTAACTATCTAATCTTTACACATGGATCTAAAACTCAAACTAAACTAGGTACCGATGTCTTCTTGTAGAGCGCCGTCTCCAAGCCGACTCGATCCAAAACTTCGTGATCCACCGAGTTTGACTCCAACGAGTGCAATGTATGATCTTGATGCTCGGGCTCTGGAATCACCATGTGAAAGCTTCCAAACTCCTTGTTGAAGCTAATCACCAACTAATATCTTAATAAATGATCTGAAACTAAAATCACAAGATTATTAGTAAACATAACTACATGAGTTAATCATCATCAAAACTAGAGTGGAAGGCCTCTGGGCCAACAATCTCCCCCCTTTTGATGATGACAAAACTCATGGAGTTATATATGCATGGATTAAAGTTAAGCTTCAAAGAAGCTCCCCCTTAACTCATGCATAGGAATAAACAATAAATATATGCAATGTAAGCTCACAAACATGTATGCATAGGCATGCATAAAACAAGGTACCAAATACAAAAATATGCTCTTGATACCAAACATATGAAATGCATCATGCATAAAACGTGCTCTTGATACCAATAAAAACATGCTCTTAAATAATGCTCTTGATACCAATTAAACAATTAAACGACAAGCTAATAAATAAAACAAAACATGCATATAAAACATGCATATAAACTCAAATACTTCTCCCCCTTTTTGTCAATCATCAACAAAGGGGTCCAAGTAAAACAAAAACATTCTTCTCCCCCTTTTTGTTCGAAACAAATAATCAATAAAGGGGTCACAGCCCTAATTTGTTTGATAACACCCCTTTCAATAATAAGAATATAAATCAAAACATTTTTGATATTTCTTATTTAAACAAAATTTTGAATTTTCTCAATAAAACAAATCAAATTTTTAGATACCAATTGAAAGTAAATAAGGCATTAATACCAATTGAAAGAAATAGATCAATAGATACCAATGAAAGTAAACAAAATCTTGATACCAATAATGAGTAAACACATAAGCATCTTGATACCAATTTTGAGAGAATAAATACAATCTTGATACCATTTAAAGTATTATTCTTTTTAAACATATAATACCAAATTGAAATTATTATTTTCTATCATAAAGCAAGGGAGTGGAATATAAAACCAATGGTAAACCAAATACCAATTGAAAGATAAAATACGAGTTTTCTCCCCCTTTATGAAATACCAAATAAAACAATGCTTAAGCTTGTTTAAGATACCAATTGAAAACTAATCAATTGAAATATGATGATCAATAAAACTCAAGCTTAGCATAAACAAAATATATATATGTATGAAAGATAGATACCAATCGAAATTGATACTATTTGAAGAGTAAGCATACATACATAAAAATATATATGAGTATACAAAAATGTCAATATTGATACCAATTGAAAGAATCCAATGATACCAATTGAAACAACAATAAGATCAAATGTATATCTCATATAACCTACCACCCAATTCATGTTCATGTTTAAAATGATTTTCAATAAAGAACATACAAGGCATGGACTCCCATCCAGCCGCCCGTAGAAGGTAGGGGTTTTTAAAAATAGGTTTGAAAAATAGTGTATGTTTGAAAACATCTACCATAACGAAAAATCCGAACTAGTTAAATGGAAAATCTTGTAAACTAGTACGAAATCCTTCAAGTAAGGAATAAAATAAAAAATTTTTCATGAAACATGAAATTCACATGATAGCCAACACTCTAAGTGAATGAAGCATAAATATGACTCATGAAAACAAAATATGAGTAAACTATAAAGAAGAGTGTACAAACAAGATGTGAAGATCATAATCATGAAAGATAGACAATAAGCTCAATTTAGATTCCTTTAAACATTGAAAACATGAAAAACTAAATTTTCATTAAAAACAATTTATACTTCAAGGCATATATATGTTTCGACAACACAAGAAGTATACATACATATCCCTAAACACAATTTGAGTCCATAATAAAGATTTGCATGAAAAGCAAATGACTCAAGGGGTATACATGTATATCTTAAAGTTTTGACAAATTAGACATATACATGAAGTGAAAACACATGATCATAAAACAAGTCCAAAATGGGAATATAAGTTTAAAATGCATGAATCATCAAAACTAGACTATACTAGCACATCTAATGGGTACAAATAAGCTTTCAAGTACAAACATATAATGATCTATTTGTGGCCCACTATATGTACAAGTATATATCCTAGTCTTAATGAAAACTAACATCTAAACATGTAATCAAATCATGAAGCACAAATCAACATGAAAAACATAAACAAGATCATTATGCAAATCCACATGTCATTAGAACTATGATATACATAATAGCTAAACAAAGGTGAGAACACAAAAATAATGGTCCATATAAAACATGGGTGTCTCAAATGCTATACATGCATGTCAATGATCTAATAATCATGGCATTAACATAATAATCTATAAACAACAAAATATGCTATAAATAATGATAAGAAAGCATGTAAATATAAACGGAAGTTAGAGATCGATACCAAAACGATGAAGGCACCTCTCTAGTTCTCCAAACCAAGGTGGTCCTCCCACCAAACTTCCCTTGAAAGTGATGCATCCAAATAGTCCACATTAAGCTCGGAACGCATCCACTCCAAGGTACCGTAACTCTCACGTCATGCGAGAGCCCACACCTACATCATAAACAATAGGGGTGGTCTTTGGTACCCACACTCTTTTGGGTCCATGGGGGTTAGCACCTTTCCTAACCTAAACAAATTTAGTTGCTAAATTTTCATCATGTATACGATCATAGCAAAATCTAGCAAGGTGGCCCTTTCGTCCACAATGTGTACAAGTGTACACATGAGCATGCATGTGATGGGTGTGTACGTGAGGAGCATGTGTATACCGTGGAGGGTGTGCATGCAAAGATGGAACTTGTTTCTTTCGAACTAAGGATTCCAAGCGTGTATGACTCAAAACACATTGGCTCAAAGTGGAGCCCAAACAATCCATATTCTTCTTAAGCAAAGATATATCATTTTTAATTAAAGAAGAAGTGGAACATGCTATAGATGAACTAGGTGAAGCTATCCTAGCATGGCAAACATGTGAATCAATATTATTTTTCAAAATAATATTTTTCTTTAAACATACTTCTAAATCCTTTGAAATTGAAGCAATCTTTATTTTCAAAGAATCATTTTCTTTTAAAACAAAATCAACTTTTGAAGACAATTTTCATTTTTCTTCAAAATATCATTACAATCATTTTTAGATTTTAAAAATTCATTTTCTTTTAATACAAGTTCAAGTTGAGATTTCAATGAATCCCTCTCATTAGAAATCTCCTCTTTCTCTTACAAAACAATTTCAATTTTAGAAGACAAATTTTTATTTTCTTCTTTTAAAACAAGGCTCTCATTTTTCAATATTTTGTATTTAGAATCAAATTTTCACAATTTTGAGTAAGTTCATCATTCATAGCTTGAGCCTCTAGACATTCATTGCAATATGAATTAGAACTAGCATCTAGTTGAGTGTCCGAGTGTACCTCAAGGGAGTCATTCCCTTGGACTATGAAGCAATGTTCTTCGGACTCATCTCTTCTAGATCTTCTCTTCCTTTCGATAATCTTTGATAGCTCGGGAGAAGTCAAAATGCTCCAAACTGCAAAAGCCGAATCATAGTGAGCAAACACATGTACATAATCTTTATGAAGTGATGCTCTAAGTGCTTTTAGGGCTATTGCATTGGTCTCTATATGCTTGCTATCACTAAGGTAGGATTCCTTGGTAATGACAAGGTGAACTTTATATCCTAGGGCTTTCAAATGACAACTCATCGTAACCTTCCAAATCACAAGTCTAAAAATATTAAACATAGGAGGGCTATCAATGAGTGCAAACTATATGTGTGCAAGTGCAAATGCAAATGAAGATTAGCAAACCAAGATCTCACTCCTAGGTGGTTAAACCAAATATCAGGAGCGGAGGCTCTGATACCAATTGAAATCACCTAGAGGGGGGTG
Organism: Agave tequilana; assembly: GCA_038442645.1. Classification (NCBI taxonomy): domain Eukaryota; kingdom Viridiplantae; phylum Streptophyta; class Magnoliopsida; order Asparagales; family Asparagaceae; genus Agave; species Agave tequilana. Next base: position 30,946 of record JAVJIF010016687.1, on the reverse strand, counting down.
AATAGGTGATATGGCTAATCTAGAAACTAAATGCGGAAGCTAAAACAAATTTGCAACAACACTTAGTGCAACCAACGAGTGTAGCCGAATTCCCCGTAAAGGGCTCTGGACTAACTCCTCTTGATTCTTCTGAATAAGAGTTGAGTCGCTATATGAAGCTCTCGTGGTTAAGCACAAGTGAGGCACACAAGCAAACACAACCAAGCATATATGAATAGGCAATATGAATCAATGCTAGGCACACACAAGCATATATATATATGATATGACAATATGAATAAATGCACAACACAAATAAGAGAGAGAGAGAGAGATAAGAGTCAATGGATCAAACACAAATAACAAGATGTGTTTCAAGGTTCGAGCCCCTAGCTCTACGTCCCCGCCTTCACCGAGAAGGATTTCCAATCCACTAACTCGTCCACCTAGGACTCCCACCGAGGGAACCTCCACCGAGGAGGATTTGTACAACAACCGGGAGTACCGAACTCCTCTCTCAACCAACTACCTCCACCGAGGCAATACAAACAAATTCCACCTCTACCGAAGAGGGAAACAAATACCAACTCCACCTCTCACAAGAGGGAGTAAACCAACAACCTCAACCTCTACCAAAGAGGGAGCAACCCACAATCTCAACCACTACCAAAGAGGGAGCAACACAAGTAAGGGTTTACAACAAGGTGGTCTATCTCAACCACAAACAATTTCTTTTCCACAAAACAAATGATCCTAAATAGATAGGATAGAAGATATAGCTCAAGTAGAAAATAAGTGTTTGGAAATTAAAACTCAAAGGAAACACTTGGTAAAATAACTAGGATAAGAATTAAGATCAAAACAAATCCCAAAAGCTTTTTCCTTTTTCTTGAATTTTCCAAACCCTTTTTGAAACAAATAAATATGAACTCATTTAAGCACCAAAAAACCTTTTGAAAACTTGTTTTAAACACTAGAGAAACTCTGGAATTTTCTTGTCAAAAGTCTTGTCAAAATCCCCAAGAAATGGGGCTTAAATAGGCCTCTCCAAAATATAGCCGTTGGCTGTTTTTACAGCCTGGACGGCTGGCGGTCGACCGGCGGTCGACCGCCAACGGTCAATTTTTTGACCGTTGGAAGAAGCCGGGACCGCCCAAAAACAGAGAGCAGAGCTCTCTGGTCCGGTCGACCGCCCGGTCGACCGGCCCAAATACCAGGCAACGTGCACAGATCTGTGCACGTCGGTCGACCGCCCGGTCGACCAACTCTGGATCCCGGTCGACCGGCCGGTCGACCACCAGAGCCTGTCAGGCACTGTTCTGGGTCAGAAAAACATGTTAAAAATATTTCTAAAAATTACCATAAATCTTCTAAAAATCCATAAAAATATTTTTATCATTTTTCATTGATATACAAACATGTGATAAAAATTTCAAGACAAATATCAAACATTTTGAACCATTTTTGTGTCTTATAATTTTTATCAAAAACCAAAAACTCTATTTTACCAAACTTGGATTTTTCAATAGGAAATCTGATTTTTCCTAAAACTCATTGAAATACAAAAACATGATACTTAAACACATTTAGGCATGTTGCATATGGACATAAGTCCAATATACATGAAACATATATATATATATCATTATTTTTGTCTTTAAAATCAAAAATATGTTTTGTTGAAAATACCAAAACATAAAACATGTGTGTGTTGTGAACTTGAGCATATCAACTATCTAATCTTTACACATGGATTTAAAACTCAAACTAAACTAGGTACCGATGTCTTCTTGTAGAGCGCCGTCTCCAAGCCGACTCGATCCAAAACTTCGTGATCCACCGAGCTTGACTCCAACGAGTGCAATGTATGATCTTGATGCTCGGGCTCTGGAATCACCATGTGAAAGCTTCCAAACTCCTTATTGAAGCTAATCACCAACTAATATCTTGATAAATGATCTGAAACTAAAATCACAAGATTATTAGTAAACATAACTACATGAGTTAATCATCATCAAAACTAGAGTGGAAGGCCTCTGGGCCAACAAAGAGCTCCTTCCGAACAAGTGTAGTAGGTACGCGCATCCTTGCACAACTTTTCACCCCTACGCCTTCACTCTTTCCGAACAGCATCTTCCATAGCCACTTCCAAAGCTCCTGCACTCCCTACGCGGTGTCAGCTGTGAGTAGCCTGTAGCATATATGCTTTCTTGACATAATAGAGCTTCAGATATTCTCCCGTGAACTGTAAACTATCCTTCGTTGACGGGGGATAGGGATTATGCATATTTGCTCCGCGCATTTGATTGTTGAAGCAAATTGCCACTGTGATATAAATTGTTACTCTCGAAATTGATGTTTGCAGAACTTGACAATATGATGATATTTGTAAAAAAAAATTTGTTGTAAAGCAAACTAGCAACACCTAGACAAAAGAGTACTAAAATAACATGAGGATTTAACATGATTGCTTGGTCGGAAAATTTTAAATAAATTTCTTTGAATAAATAAATATGACAACGGATTAAATTCGATTACAAAAGAAGGGAGAGTTTTGAGTAGATCTCCCCTTTGTTTAGTTGTTTACCGCCGGGTTCTTGATGTAGGGATGAAGAGTGAATCTTGTTCTCCGTTGACGAACCGAACAGGAAGCTTATATCTGAATCTTCTTCTTGCTCTCATTTGAAACAAACAGATAAAGTATAAAACTTTAATCTGTAGTTAACATTCTCAAAGAGATTAAAACTTTGTTTGTATAATCCCTGACCCTAAATTACGCGTCACAGTATCAATACTTGATATGGCGTACAAAGTTTATTTGATCTTTTTGGTAGTCAGATTGAGCCAGTTTTAGTTTCAAATATTATTTTTCAATATTTAAATTTTTAGAACTTTCTAAAATTTTTCTGAATTATTTTGAAAATCTCCGAACTCGGTTTCCACTAGTACCGCTAATCGATTTCATGATTTTTAATTTACAATCACAGTTAAATTTAAGAATCTGCTTTCAATTATTTTTTAAAATCATATTTTCTACTTTTGGATATTTTTGAGAATTTTTCTGAATTAGTCTAAAATCCAGCAAATCCAGTGTCGACCAATATCACTGATTGATTTCAAGATTTTTAATTTGCAAACCAAGCTGAATTTCTTAAATCTGATTCCACATTACTCCTCAGCATAATATTTCTTATTTTATTAAATTTTAGGACTTGTTCGGAACTAGTTAAATTTTACCAAATATTAAATAATCTTTTTTTAATTATTCTTTTCTTCTCCACCAATCATCTCCTTTCCTCCTCCCCCAAGACAATGACCCAGCCACCGCCTCTCCATACTGCCATTCCCTCTCTCAGTTTCTCTCTCTCTCTCTCTCTCTGTCTCTCTCTCCCCCCTCCCACTCTCCCTCTCTTTATCTCACATATCTCTCTCTAACTCTCTCTCCATCTCACACTACCTCTATCTACACACGCGCGCGCACACACACACACACACACACACTCTCTCTCTCTTTCTGTTCACTGTCGCTGGCCATGCCCAAGCCACCATGCCAGCCTCCCCTCCTCTTTTCCCTCTCCTCTCTCAATCTCTTTCTCTTATTCTCTCTCTCACTCTCTTTCTCATTATCTCTCTTCAATTTTCCCCATCACCCACTCTTTCTCTCCTTCTTCCATTCTTTGCCCACCTTCATCGTCGCTGGCCGCTCTGGCCTGCCATGGAGCCACAACCTCCACCGTCACCTCCTCCTCCTCCTTCTTCTCTCCTTTCTCCATTTTTTTTCTTTATCTTTTTCCCTATTTTCCCTCTTGCCTTTTTCTCTCTCTCATCGCCGGCGACCGGCCAGATCGTCGCAGCCGGTCAGTCGTGGCCGCCGCCGGTCAGTCGCCAGCCACCTTGGTGGGTGGAGCGTTTGTTTTAAGATGGGGTTCTTGGAGGTTGGAGAGTGGCAACGCAGTAGTCATAGGCGGCGGCGGTCGGCAACGAATAGAAGAATCAGAGATCATCAGAAATAATATCTAAAACTGAAATCGGTTCAATATAAATACCAAGAAGGTTAAATCAATTTTGTACGCCATATCAAGTATTTATACTGTGACATGCCATTTAGGGTCGGGGGTTGCAATTTGAACTCAGCAAATTTTAGAATTTTCTCCTCGAATAGGATCTCTTCTCAGGCTGAAGTCTTGAATCTTTTTAAAAGTCAAGAGTTTTTAATCAAGCCAAAAGCCACCCAAACCCCCACTAACTTTCATAGCTATTTATAGGGGTTTTGGGGTGTAAATGGCCCCTTAAATCTCTCTATAATGAGAATTAATTCCCATTACGTAGAGAAAATGTGGGTGTTAATTGACCCAGTTGGTGTCTGTCAGTTAAGTAAAAATGCGGACCTCGCTCCGACGCGGACCTCATATGCATGCTGTAATCACCTAGGGGGGTGAATAGGTGACTAGCTAATCTAATGATCAATAATGCGGAATTAAAAACTATTAAATGCAAACTAAAGCTTCTTAAACTAAACACCAAGTATAACACAAGAGTGTAGCCGGATTCTCCGTGAAGGGCTCTGGACTAACTCCTCAAGATTCCTCTAAATAAGAGTTGAGGTGCCGCGTTGGCTCTCTTGGTTGAATACAAGTGTTAGCAAACAATCCCAAGCATATAACAATTAAGCACACAATGTATATCAAGCATATAAAGATAATGACAATATAAGCATGTAAGATATAAACAAGTAAGAGATAGAGAGAGAGAGAGAGAGCAATCACAAACACGGGATATTTGTTTCGAGGTTCGAGCACACTTGCTCTACGTCCCCGCCTTCAACACTTGAAGGATTTTCATTATAACCAATCCCACCGGATCACTCGGTGGCTCAACACCTATAAGGAGTTCCCACTAGAACTCTTGGACTCTCTAGTCCCTTCACTCGTTCCTACAAGAACTACACACCGTAAGCCCACTAGCTCGCCGAGGCCGCACCTCAAACACCGAGTTCCCACACGAACTCGAAACACCGCGAACCCGCAAGTCCGCCTGCTCAAATCAAAGATGAAGTCTTTGGTGATCACAACACTTTGATCACCTAAAAACAATCTCACAACAACTCTCCTATAGGTAGATATAGCAATGGATAGCTCAAGTGATTGTGAGAAAAACAAGGATTGAAGTTGTGGTAGAAAACACAAGAAAATCACTTTTGAAATCTCTTGATAAACTCTCCTTTTGAATGGAAGTATTTGCTCTAATACAAGTGGAGAAAACCTCTTAAAAGAGTAGGAAAAACTATTACAAAAACCCACTTGAAATCTTATACAAAACAGCCCATGATAGCCCCTTTAAATAGGCCATCAAAAACTAGCCGTTGGGGCAAAACAGCAGCCCAGACGGCTGTCGGTCGACCGGCCCGGTCGACCGCCAACGGTAAGAAATCAGACCGTTGGAGCCTCGGTCGACCGGCCGGTCGACCGTGGCCTGGAACAGAGAACAGAGCTCTCTGCCGGTCGACCGGCCCGGTCGACCGGGGCTTTCCAGTGAGCAGAAGCTCTCTGGCGATCGACCGGGTCGGTCGATCGGCCCTCCAGCCAGAACTGGCATGCACATTTGTGCACGTCGGTCGACCGACTCGGTCGATCGACCCGGTCGACCGGTAGAAGCCAGACAGGATTTTTATAAGGATTAAAAGGTTGTCTTTTTAGCTTAGATAAAATCCCATAAAACCTCTAAAAATCTACAAAAATAGTTTCAATATTATACTTTGATATACAAACATGTTTGAGTAAAAATCAAACCATGTTACAAACATTTTGAAACTATTTTGTAACTTAGAAATTTTGATATAAAACAAAATCTGTATTTTTCCAAAATAGATTTTTCCAAAACTTCTCCAAATACAAAAACAAGATATTTTAAACACTTTGAAAGCATAGAGTGTATGGATATGATTCACTACACATACATGATGAAATATCTATGTTTTTGTCAATAAGCACTAATAATTGTTTTGGTTAAAACATATATACTATGAATATCAAAAACCAAACCGGTATTTTCTGAAATGAAAAGTCTTTTCCAAAAATGAAAATTCTTTTATGAAAATAAAAATAAATCTTGTGTGTGTATATGTACTTGAGCAATCCACCAACTATTCTATCCTTTACATTTTATCTAAAAACAAAATCTTAATAAAACAAACCTAGACTCAAGTCTTCTCTTGAAGGGCTTCACTTGAAGTCTTCTCATCTTCTTGACTTGGTCCAAACTTGATCCAACGAGCTAGACTCCTCTTGAGTATTTGATGTGGTCTTGATGCATAGACTCTTGAATCAAATCATGTTAGCTCCAAAACTTGACTTTAAATCCTTTGTTGAAGCTAAACACCTACTAAGATCTTGATCATGATCTGAGACTAAATAAACACAAGATCATTAGTACTATAACTACATGAGTTAATCATCATCAAAACTAAGTGATGGGTCTTTGGGCCAACAATCTCCCCTTTTTGATGATGACAAAACTCATGGAGTTATATATGCATGGATTAAAGTAAAGCTTCAAAGAAGCTCCCCCTTAACTCATGCATAATAATAAACAAATATATATGGTAATGAAGTACATAACTAAACATGCATCAACAAGGTGAGAGACAAAAACATAAATCCAAAATCCTTTTCCTAAAAACTTTTATCCCCCTTTTTGTTTAAACTTTTAAAACATTCTTTCCATAAACACAAGATGCATAAACTCAATATATGCAAAAACACAAATATACACATATAAACTCAAAATCTTTCTCCCCTTTTTGTCACTCATCAACAAAGGGGTTAAAGTAAACACAAAACAATGTTCTCCCCCTTTTTGTTAGAAACAAAAATCAACAGAGGGGTGAAACCAAATCAACCAATAAAGAGATATATCCGATATACATTCATGAAGAGGAAGACGCTAAGTAACTTCCCTACATATATGCATTACATGAAGAAGGGATGGCAAGCCCTAACTCATATAACGCATAATATGCAATGCATAAGAGGACATGTGAAGCTCCCCCTACACACGTGTATCGCATAAAGAAGAGTTGTCAAGCTCCTCAATATAAGATACACTCAACATGAATCTATATGTAGAAGAGATGTTAAGCTCCCCTTGCATATAGGCAATATATATCAAAACATTTTAAATCAAATTTTTGATAATTACTTAAAACAAATTTTGAGATACCAATTTGTAAATAAACAAAATCTTATGATATCAATTGTAACTAAACATATTTAAACATTTTAAGATTCCAATTGTAACTAAACAATACAAATTTTGAATTTTCAATAAATCAAATTGAGATATCACAAGATATAGATACCATATTGAAATAGAAACATTTGTGATACCAAATTGAAATTGAAGCATTTTGGTATTTTGATACCAATGAACAATATGGATACCAATTGAAATAAATAGATACCAATTGAAGTTTATTGTACATTATGATATCAAAAAAATACCAATTGAAAATAATGCATAAGCTTATAAAAAGTACCAATTGAGAAATCAATTGAAAATCAAGATTTGAATTACGCTTAGCATAAACATACTTTGTGCTTTAAACATGTAATTATCTTGTAAATCAAGCACAAAAAATCATATATATGTATGATAATGAAAATACCAATAGAAATTGATATAATTTGAAATGAAGCATACATATATAGAAAACAAATATGAGTATATATAAAAAAATATCAATTGTAACACCAATTGAAAATATGATATGAAAACAAGTATATAACTCATAATTACCACCCTTTTCATGCACATGATTAAAGATTTTCAATACGGCATGCAAGGCATGGTCGCCCATCTGTCCGCCCATTGGGATGGTAGGTAGGGGTTTTCGAAAATAGGTGTTAGAAAATATTTTTATTGTGAAAACACTACCAAATGAAGATTAAATAACTAGTTAAATTAATCTTTGAAAAACTAGTTAAAGATACTTCAAAACATGAAACCAAATCATATGTCTATTATGAAACATACTAAATACACAAGAATTGACACTCGAAATCTATAAGGCTCAAAATAATAATGAAACAAAGTCATGAATAAATAAATAAAGTGTGAGTGTATAAGAATCATGTAATTAGCATTTCGATGAAGATAATCAATAAAGCTCAAAACAAATATCATTTTATCAAACAAATATGAAAATCATAAAGATTTTATTTTCATTAAAAACAAACTTCTAGGTATATGTATGATTTATCCAAAACTAATAATATGCATACATATCCCAAACATAAAAAAAGTCCATAATAATATTTGCAGAAGGCAAGTGACTCAAGGGGCATACATGTATATTTATTAGTTTTGAACAAAAATAGCATATACATGAAGTAAAACATGTAAATAGGCAAAACAAGTATAAATGAGGAAATCATCAAAACTAGGCTATACATGTGCATGTAGTGAGTAGAAATGAGCAATGAAGTGCAAACATATATAAATCAAATGTTGCTCACTACTTGTACAAGTATATATCTAAGTTTTGACAAAACTGCATCTAAACAAGTATTTACCACATGAAGCATAAAACATAAAACATGCTTATTTTAACAAATACTAAAACATGCTAAAAATCATCAATTATAAATGCATGTAAATAAAATAGGAGTTTTAGAGATAGTTATCAACACATGAACTACACTCTAATTCTCCAAAACATGGTGGTTGTCCTACCAAACCTCCTTGATAGTGCTGCATCAATATATGTGTCCATCTAGTCCATGTGCATCCACCACCAAGGCACTAACTCTCTCACGTTTTGTGAGAGCCCGCACCTACATCAAATACACAAGGTGGGGATTTTGGTACCCATTTTCTTTTAAGTCCACGGGGTTAGCATCTAATGGAACACAAACATTCTTTTTAGCAAAATTAATAGTATTCACTCTATCATAACAAATTTTGCTAAATGGCCTTTGCGGCCACAATGTGTATACTTGTACACTCTAAGATGCATATGTGTATGAGTGTGGTCATGGCGTGCAAAGTGTGCATATGCATGATGTGGGTGATGTGCATGAACATGTGAAGCTTATTTCCTTTGAAACAAGGTTTCCAATCTTTTATGGTTAAATGCACAATTACTCAAGGTTGAGCTTAAACAATCAATTCTATTTTTCAAAAATTTAACTTCATTTTCATCAATAATTGCATGTACAACATGATGAGAATGAGAAACATTTTTCTTATTCCTTTTTAGAAACATTTTTTCTTTTCTTTTTCAACAATTTTCTTTTCAAAGAAGTGTTTTCATGCAAAGCAATATCCTTTTGTTTTTCCACCAAAACAATCTTATCTTTTAAGAAGTATTTCCTTTACACATATCATTCAATTTAGAAAGCAAGGAAATATTTTCATTTTCAAAGACTCATTTTCTTTTGAAACATTTTCAAATTTTGTTTGAAAAGAATCTTTTTCTTTAACATGCAATCAAATTTATTTTTCATTTCTTATTATCCTTTTTAAGTATTTCATACTTTTCTAGGAGTTGTTGACAAAAGATTCAAGTTCATTATAGGACATATCAACATCCTCTTCTAGCTCGGATTCGGTAGTTACCTCAAGGGGGTTATCCCCTTGGACCATGTAGCACACGTTGGAAGCCTCACTTCTAACATCCGAGTCGCTCCCCACATAATATTATTCTTGTTCGCTAAGGGATATCAAAGAGTTCCATACTAAAAAAGCCAAATCAATTTTAGAAACCCTAGATAAATATTCATCATTTAGGGTACTTTTCAGAGCATGAATGACCTTTGCATTAGTCTCAATATTTTTGCCATTTAAACAATAAGAATCTTTAATAGTGGTAAATAAACATGAATGCCTAGGGCTTTGAGGTACAAAGACATCTTAACCTTCCAAGTTTGGATGTTAAGAATGTCATAGGTGGGAGGTGACATGCAATCCATAGTGTGTGTACAGATATTGTGATTAGCTATAAATGAGGATCTTTAACTCTAGGTTGTAAGACCCAAATCAAGAGCACGTGGCTCTGATACCAATTGTAATCACCTAGAGGGGGGTGAATAGGTGACTAGCTAATCTAATGGTCAATAATGCGGAATTAAAAACTATTAAATGCAAACTAAAGCTTCTTAAACTAAACACTAAGTATAACACAAGAGTGTAGCCGGATTCTCCGTGAAGGGCTCTGGACTAACTCCTCAAGATTCCTCTAAATAAGAGTTGAGGTGCCGCGCTGGCTCTCTTGGTTGAATACAAGTGTTACCAAACAATCCCCAAGCATATAACAATTAAGCACATAATGTATATCAAGCATATAAAGATAATGACAATATAAGCATGCAAGATATAAACAAGTAAGAGATAGAGAGAGCAATCGCAAACACGGGATATTTATTTCGAGGTTCGAGCACACTTGCTCTACGTCCCCGCCTTCAACACTTGAAGGATTTCCACTATAAACCGATCCCACCGGATCACTCGGTGCCGCAACACCTACAAGGAGTTCTCACTAGAACTCTTGGACTCTCTAGTTCCTTCACTCGTTCCCGCAAGAACTACACACCGCAAGCCCATAGCTCGCCGAGGCCGCACCTCAAACACCGAGTTCACACACGAACTCGAAACACTGCGAACCCGCAAGTCCGCCTCCTCAAATCAAAGATGAAGTCTTTGGTGATCACAACACTTTGATCACCTAAAAAAAATCTCACAACTCTCCTATAGGTAGATATAGCAATGGATAGCTCAAGTGATTGTGAGAAAAAAAGGATTGAAGTTGTGGTAGAAAACACAAGAAAATCACTTTTGAAATCTCTTGATAAACTCTCCTTTTGAATCGAGGTATTTGCTCTAATACAAGTAGAGAAAACCTCTTAAAAGAGTAGGAAAAACTAGTGCAAAAACCCACTTGAAATCTTATACAAAAACAGCCCATGATAGCCCCTTTAAATAGGCCATCAAAAACTAGCCGTTGGGGCAAAACAGCAGCCCAGACGGCTGTCGGTCGACCGGCCCGGTCGACCGCCAACGGTCAGAAATCTGACCGTTGAGCCTCGGTCGACCAGCCCGGTCGACCGTGGCCTGGAACAGAGAGCAGAGCTCTCTGCCGATCGACCGGCCGGTCGACCGGGGCTTTCCAGAGAGCAGAAGCTCTCTGGCGGTCGACCGGGTTGGTCGACCGGCCCTCCAACTAGAACTGGCGTGCACGTTTGCGCACGTCGGTCGACCGACTCGGTCGACCGACTCCTATCTCGGTCGACCGACCCGGTCGACCGGCAGAAGCCAGACAGGATTTTTATAGGGATTAAAAGGTTGTCTTTTTAGCTTAGATAAAATCCCATAAAACCTCTAAAAATCTACAAAAATAGTTTCAATATTATACTTTGATATACAAACATGTTGAGTAAAAATCAAACCATGTTACAAACATTTTGAACTATTTTTTGTAACTTAGAAATTTTGGCATAAAACAAAATCTGTATTTTTCCAAAATAGATTTTTTTCAAAACTTCTCCAAATACAAAAACAAGATATTTTAAACACTTTGAAAGCATAGAGTGTATGGATATGATCCACTACACATACATGATGAAATATCTATGTTTTTGTCAATAAGCACTAAAAATTGTTTTGGTTAAAAATATATTACTATGAATATCAAAAACCAAACCGGTATTTTTCCGAAATGAAAAGTCTTTTCAAAAAATGAAAATTCTTTTATGAAAACACAAATAAATCTTGTGTGTGTGTATATGTACTTGAGCAATCCACCAACTATTCTATCCTTTACATTTTATCTAAAAATAAAATCTTAATAAAACAAACCTAGACTCAAGTCTTCTCTTGAAGGGCTTCACTTGAAGTCTTCTCATCTTTTGACTTGGTCCAAACTTGATCCAACGAGCTAGACTCCTCTTGAGTACTTGATGTGGTCTTGATGCATAGACTCTTGAATCAAACCGTGTTAGCTCCAAAACTTGACTTTAAATCCTTTGTTGAAGCTAAACACCTACTAAGATCTTGATCATGAATCTGAGACTAAATAAAAACAAGATCATTAGTACTATAACTACATGAGTTAATCATCATCAAAACTAGAGTGATGGGCCTTTGGGCCAACACATGCATCTGTGTTGAAACGTGGAGCTCACAAGTTCGCGTTTAAGTTGGAACATGAAGTAACTCAGACTTGCATTTGTGTTGAAATACGACTCTAAGGTCAGTGTATTGAAGAGCAGCACGGCCATCACGTTTAGCACAGAACGCGACCTTCACATTGCATTGTTGATGAAATGCGACACTTGCGTTTGTATAGAAACGTGATCCTCGCATTAGAATGAGGCCTATGTTTGAGGCTTTGTCTTCAATAATTCTTAGACAGTTTACAAAACTCCCTCTAAAGTTTTTTGAAATCCCGTGGTTGACTGGAAAGTGTAGATTGTCTAAAAATCACTGAGGACAAGTCATCAGAAAGCAGAGTCCGAACCCCAGACGCAAGCCACTAGTGCAGTTCCAAGACGCAGAGCTTGGAAGCCGCGTCTCAGCATCACTGCATTATCAAGACGCAGAGCTTGAAAACTACGTCTTAGCATCACTGCAGAATCAAGACGCGAGGGTCAAAACCCGCGTCTCTACTTCACCGCAATGACCAAGACGCAGGGCCCAAAGCTCGCGTTTCACATAAAGCTTGACGCAGAACTTGAAGCTCACATTTCAACCAAATGCGAAGCTCAAGCGTTACCTCAACGGCTAAACGCGGGCTCGAAACCCGTGTTTCAACTACAGAGGAACCCTACGTCTCTATTATAACTGCCCTCATTACCGGGTCAATTACTGCCCACGTAATGAGGGAGTTAACTCCCATTATGAAGAATTTTTAGGGGACAGTATTACCCCTGAAACCCCTATAAATAGCTCAGTTTGCTACTGAAGAGGGGTCGATCGGAGAAAATCTCGATCAGAGCATCTAGCTGAGAAATATTTAAGAGTTCAACTCTTCTAACAACTTACTAAGTACAAGTTTGCTTTCCTCAAATCTCCTTGAGATTTTATTGGATAGGAGCTATGCTACTCCATCTATAGTCCAAAGAGAAGATTCTCAGAAGACCGTGATGCCACCCGGTCAAAGGAAAATAAGATTCATTTTCCACCGCCACATCAAGAACCCAGCATTAAACAAAGGGAAGATTTGAGCTTGAATATCTTCTCTTTGTAATCAGAATTTTTGAGATTGTTGTAATCTTTCATTGATCCAAGGAAATTTTACATAACCCCCCCAATTTTCTTTGATAAACAAGAGATGGCGACTTCACTGGGGACAACTTTCTCTACTGATGAGCAAGTCGTGGCGCAAGGTGACGTCACTTGCATGGGAAAAATGGTCGAATCACTTGTCATAGAATTCGACCAGGCAAAATATGAAGAGTTCCTCTCTTCCGGCTCCAAGAGCCTGAGGGTGTGGCAGTACTGTAAAGTCTCTTCGGAGATACGCTCCCGGATTTCCTCAGAGGCTTCGCCAAATATGGTCTCTGTAGAGAACATCATGGCTGATCGTATCACACGCAAGATCTGCGTCAACATCTCCCACGAGACCCACGAGGTCAGTGTTGTTGATGGGCAGCTAGCTCCCGCCCGTCCTCTTCCTCAGCTCCAATTTACTCAGGGTTCACAACAACTCGCACGGCGTAACCAGAATGCCGAACGTCGACAGAGGCGACGCGCGAGTCAACTACAAACGCAAGAAGCTAGAACAACTATCTGTTTAGCAGATACAGAACGCGAGACCCAAGCCCGTGTCTCTTCCAAGCTACGTCAGACGCACGAAGTCCGTGTTTGGAGACCTAAACGCGAAACTCAAAAGGCTTGTGTTTCGTAAGCTTTACTTCCCAAACGCGATGTTCAGCAGCGCGAGGTCTGTGCCTCTCCTCAGAGACACGAGACCCGCGTCTCTACAACGAAATGCGGGACTCAAAAGGTCCGCTTTTCTCAAGTGTCGATAACCAAATGCGGCAATCAGCAACGTGAGGTCCGCGTCTGTGCTCAGCAGAGACGCGAGACCCGCGTTTTAAAGCCAAAATGGGACAGTCGGGTCTGTTCTATAGAACGTGAGCTCTGCGTTTCTGAACCCTGCGTTTCAGACTTTCGACGCAAGGATGGCTCTCAAAAGCTGAAAAGCCCTCGAAAACCCGAAGCTAATCTCTTTGATCCCCCTCTGACAGATTTAAGAGATTACTTGATAAAGAAAATGAGTGTTAATTAGATCGCTTCATCCTGTTGCTGTGAACGGTCATCACAGTAGTGCTCTCTGAATGTGGTTGCAGCTCACATGCGAGCAAGCAGCCGGTATTCAGACGATTAACTTCAACTCCCGATCAGCCAAACAGCGTCGGTCCCACAGAAAGAGAACCTTCTCTGACACAGAATACCCCGAAGTCACTGCAAACATAGCAGGTCCAAGCACTACGCTAAGCAGAAGTAGGAAAAAACAACCGGTAGTCAGCTCTGACCAGTCTGATACGGAACCAGAAGGAGTATACCGGCATACTTGCACTCGGACTGGTGTGGTAGCCCCGGTTGACTACAGTGCCCTAGCTCAGGGCATTGAAGTAAGTGAATCACACTCTACCATCATAGAGTCACAGGCTTCAAACTCTTCTGTAGAGAAGAAAGTCTTCGTGTATATGGCAAACACTCTTGAGGAGATGGCCAGGCGCCTGGAACAACAAGCCTAGGTTCAGAAGGAACAATTCGATATGATTTGCGCCCAACAAGAATCTATTGATACCCTCAAACAGATGCTCGCACAGTTACTCGAAGACAAAAAGAAGTTGAATGCCAACACTTCTTCTAAAAAGTCTAAAGGCATGCGGAAAGAAGGGGAGAGTTCATCTTCTGTGCACATAGAAGAGGAGAAACAGTCCAACTCTGAGTTATCTAAGTCCTCATCTAAAGAGGGAGGCGATCCAGATAATGGGGGTATTGATTCTAAAGAATGAATAAATTAGAACAGTGTCTGGAAGCCCTTACCAATCGGAAAGGCCTCCAAGAAGCAAAAGTAATCCGGCCGTACCCAACAGAATGGGATCTTGTCCCATATCCTTCCAAGTTCAAAGCTCCGACTCTACAGGACTTTGACGGCAAAGGGTCACCGAACCAACACATCTACTACTTCAAGTCTCAGATGGGAAATGTAGTAGATAACGATGCCATATTGGCACGTTTGTTCATCGGTACCCTGAAGGGACTCGCCTTCGAATGCTTCATGAAACTCCCTGAAGACTCCATCAAAAACTGGGGTGATTTGGAGAAGCTCTTCCTTGCACACTTCTTCGAAGACGACTCGGAGGTTACCATGCCAACTATCCTGACAACAAAGCAACGAAAAAGAGAGTCAATCAAAATATTTGTGAAAAGATTTCAGAATATGGCACTCCGATGTCCTAGCGGTATGACCCATGCCACCTTGGTGGAAACATGCCGTCACAATTTGTAAACTTCACTCCTGGCCCAGATAGGAGTTGTTGAAAGCCGCACCTGAAAGCAGTTGGTCCAGCAAGGTGAACAGGCTGAAGAGATTGTCTCTAGGGTTAGGGCAGAAGAAAACAAGTCCAGACCTGAAAAGTCGACAAGACGCGCGCCAGAAGTATCCTTCTAATAAAAAAGAAAAGACACATTGGCGACAGAGACGAAATCTCCCGCTAAACCTCAGCCAGCCCGAGGGGGGTGGTTATCCAAGTCAACCGAGCGCCAGTAGGCAGTACTCCTTCAAAGACGAGCACGTCGATTCGTTATTCAAATTACTCAATAAGAGCAATAGATTAAAGCTTCATGGAGCTAAACGTCCTAAAGAGGTCGGCAAGATCGACAATCTCAACTACTGCCTATATCATTGGATGCTGGGGCACCCCACTAGGAGCTGTTATATCTTTAAAGATATTCTTCAAGCTCTGATTGATGCGGAAGTGCTCAAGCTCCGTCCAGAGCAGAAGAAAGTGACAGCTAATATGACGTCATTTATTCAGTTCGAAAACCAGCCTCCAACTCCGACCGGAGTAGTTTCCATTCTAAAAGGGGAACCAAGGATGGTCAATACAGATCCGCATCACCAGCAAGAGAAAGGTCTTATGTCTGTCCCTACACCTCAGGGAGAAATTATGTGGGTTCATCCTGACCTTGTGGAAGGCCAACAGTGGACTACTGTTACCAACAGGAAGTCCAAAGGCAAAACAAGAGCTTCACATTGTAATATAGTGTGTGCCTCTTCCCGGGAAGCAGAAAACTGATGTCCCCTCACTAACCGACTCAGAGGAGGAGACGATCGTCCTTGCCGCAGATCTGAATGCACCACTCGTGGCCGAAACTCGTTCGGGACAGTCACACTTAAAAAAATATGACGAGTTAATGGCAAATTCACCGTAACCTACATCAGAGCCAACCAAGCCCTCCGTGAAGCACCTGCGGAGAAGCAGAAAGAGTTTCGGTATTCCAAAACTCTTCCGAAGGATAAAACAGAGGGAACTTCAGCGCCTTACCGCTTTGATGTCTTGGCTCAACTGGCTAACATCCCGACCAGGATCACTCTTTATGAGCTCCTATGACTATCAAAGTCAACAAGAGAAGCTCTAGCCGATGCGGAGATCTTCATGACCCAGATCCCAGTTGAGCCACATGAGGAAAATAAGAAAGACTGTCTCTACGCCTCTCAAAATGATCCCTGCATTATCTTCACGCCAGATGACATGCATGTCAAAAGGAAACATGATAAGCCCCTGTACTTCACAGGGTATATTGGATCGTCTGAAGTGGGCAGCATTCAGGTAGATCCAGGTTCCGCATTGAGCATTATGCCTCGCCAGGCCATGAGCACTTAGGGATCTCCACACACCGATTGATCGCCACCCAGACTACCATCTATGGTTTCAACGCCAATGGTACGCGCCCAATGGGGAAGATCAAACTCAAATGTCAGATTGGGGATCTAAGATCTGAAGTGACATGCTATGTGATTGACGCTGACACTTCATACAATTTGCTGCTGGGACGACCGTGGATCCATCGTAACTCCATCGTCCTCTCCACTCTCCATCAAGTCATAAAGTATATTGATGGAGGTGGAAAAGTCCAAACGTTGATCACCGAAAGGCATCCATTTAAGGGGGGTAGAGAACTATTTCACAGACTTCCTCCTATATCAGGATTCTCTGGAGACGAATGAGAATCCACAACCAGAGGAATCAGACTCTGGTAATGATGCTGACACCGAACCAGAGGCGGAAGAAGAGTGCCTTTGGGAATTAAATCCACTTGTAACGAGCATTAATAAGCTCGATGTTAAAACGCCACCGATGATGTAGGCGAGTGGTATATTAATGAAGAGTTAAATTTGACTTATTTTTCTGTGTTTGCTTCTGATTCTGTGCCGTCGGATACTAGTGCCGATGTGGATGATGACCCCTGATTGGTAATAGATGCTCTGACATCATTGCATGTACTGGTGAAGTCATCCTTCATGGTGTACCAAGATGTCGGTGATGCGCAAGAATCAGTATTCATGGTCCCAGCAAGGCGCAAAGGCCAAAAATCAATTCTTTTGGAAGAATCAAATCCGAATTAATGCCTCGTGAAGACTCAGAAAGTGAGAACGAATCCCCTCAATTTTCCCATTATGAGCTAAATGTACTCAGAATGATGGAGAACATGGGGTACGATTTAACAAATGGTCATAGCTTGAACTTTGGTAAAGAAAGAAGAATACTGCTTCGATCCTTCATTCCAAAAGGGAAGACCCCCGATTATTACCATCGAACTCGCAGGGGGTTAGGCTATGTGTCAACTCTAATCCATCAGCCTCTGAGTCCGAAGGGTCATTATATCACTACCACTCGTCAGGCACATCATCATGGGAGTCAGATGTCAGTGTCGGCAACATCTTCAGAGAGCTTTAAGAAAACATGACTTTAACAAACCACCTGAAAGATGGAGATGAAGAAATGATCCAGTCGGATACAGATCCTTGGATCAAACACCTAAACGCTCTCTGGGATATTCGCTTCGAACAACATGAATCACCCAGAGAGGATAAGATAATCAGGTCAATCTGGGAGATGAGGTTAATCCTAAGCCTATATTTATAGGTGAAAGCTTATCACCCTCCGAGAAGGAAGATCTAATATCCCTTGTGTGGGAGTATATAGATGTTTTCGCCTGGAATTATGAGGATATGCCTGAGCTCAACCCTCAGGTGGCTATGCATCGCCGCAACATCAATCCGGATGCGAAACTAGTCAAACAACAACAACGACAGTCCCGTCCGAAAATAATGAAAGCAATCCAGTCGGAGGTCAAAAAGCTCATAGACTCCGGTTTCATCAGGGAGGAACAACACCCAGATCGGGTAGCCAATATTGTCCCCGTTATTAAGAAAAATGAGAAGATCTAGATTTGCATTGATTTTCGCGATCTAAACAAGGCCTGTCTTAAAGATGAATTTCCCATTCTAATTGCAGACGTCATGATCGACAACACATGTGGTTTTGAACATATGTCTTTTATGGATAGATTTTTAGGATACAGCCAAATCAAGATGTACCCTGATGATGAAAGGCTTACATCTTTCAGGACACCACTAGGAGTGTATTGCTATATTGTCATGCCCTTCAGATTAAAGAATGCGGGGCCAACATACCAGAGAGCTATGAATGTAATTTTCCACGAGCATATACGCAAAACTGTGGAGTGCTATATCGACGACATTACAATAAAAAGCCATGCTAAGGGCGATCACATAACAGATCTGAAGATAGCATACGATATCATGTGGGCACATCAGTTGAAGATGAAACCCACCAAATCCTTCCTTGGGTAGCCAGTGGTAAATTTCTAGGGTTTATTGTGACATCCAAAGGAATCTACCTCGATCCAGAGAAGGTCCGCGCTGTTCAGGAGATGCAACCTCTAAGGAATCCCAGAGAACTTAGAGGATTGCAAGGGCGACTAGCATACATCTGGAGGTTTATCTCAAATCTCTCGAGAAGATGCCAACCCTTCACCAGATTGATGAAGAAGGGTGTCTCATTCATTTGGGACGACGCTTGCCAACAAGCGTTTGAGGAAATCAAGCGGTACCTCACGCAACCACCTGTCCTTACAGCTCCAATGTCTAGAAAACCTTTCCTGATATACGTCCGAGCGATGAATCATTCTTTAGGAGCTTTGCTAGCCCAGAATAATGATCAAGGAAACGAGCAGGCAATTTACCATTTGAGTAGAACTATGATCGAGCAGAACATCGATATAACCCAATCAAAAAGGAATGTTTGGCGTTGGTGTTCGCCGTACAGAAAATGCGACACTACTTGGTGGGCCAAACTATATATGTCATATCAAAAGTCAATCCTTTAAAATTGCTTAGGACAAAGCCATCATCACTAAATGGTCGGTCGGTGAAATGGGCCATATTGCTCTCCCAATATGAGATGCAATTCTTACCGCAAAAAGCCGTGAAGGGACAGGCGGTGGCAGATTTCTTGACTGAGCATCCAGATCCAAGAGCGACTAAACTTTATGAAGATCTCCCAGATGAGGTCGCTGAAGTTTGTTTGACCCAGACATCTTTAGAAGGGTAGGTATGGCAACTCTTCTTCGAGGTGCATCAAGAACGGGTCCGCGAGGGAATGTCAAAGCAGGAGTGGGGTAGTCCTTGTCTCCCCACAGAACTACGTAATCCCTCGAGCATTCTCATTAACTGAGCCATGTTCTAACAATGTAGCGCAATACAATGCTCTCTTAATCGGAATGCAAATCACTGATGAGATTGGCGTTAAAAATCTAGAAGATACGGTGACTCTATGCTCATCGTTAACCAAGTTCGCGGGGAGTACGAAGTCAGACATGAAGATTTAGCACCCTTTTACAATGCAACTATCTACATGGCCGAGAGGTTCAAAAAATTTTACATCGATCATGTACCTTGCCAACAAAATGCGCACGCAGATCACGCGAACAAAATGCACTGGCGTCTCTCGCTGCTTCATTGGCTCTTCTAGCTGGAGCAGTAGAGAAAATACTCATCTACAGCCATAACCTGTATTACCCAAGATTCGCTTTTGAAGATCACCAAAAGCTGACAAGAGACCAAAGACAGGGGTATTACTGGCCAAAGATGATCCCTGACGCCATCGCTTACGCCAAGTAATGTCACGCATGTCAGGTCCATGGTGACTTCTTCCACCAGGCATCAGGACATCTTCACCCTACAACTTCTTCCTGGCCATTTGAGATATGGGGAATGGATGTGGTTAGCCCCATAAGTCCACCTTCATCCAAAGGACATCGGTTTATCCTAACCATAACCGATTACTTCTCTAAATGGGCTGAAGTTATTCCCTTGAGGGAAGTAAAGACATCTGACGTCATCAAGTTCGTTAAACATCACGTCATTTACGGCTTTGGTGTTCCACGACGAATTATCTATGATAATGGGCCTCAGTTCGTCAGCCAAGCCTTTCAAAGGTTCTGTAATAAGTTCAGAATCTAGAGCGTGTCTTCAACGGCATATTACCCAGCCGCCAATGGCCTTGCAGAAGCTTTCAACAAGACTATTGGAAAGCGTCTCAAGAAATTCTTCTCGAAAAGCCAACGTGACTGGGACAACAAATTAGGTGAATGCTTATGGGCTTATCGCACGACGATTCGAGCCCCGACGAAAGCTACACCATTCTCTTTGGTATATGGGTATGAAGATGTACTCCCACTAGAAATTCAGATCCCATCTCTATGTGTCGCCTTGATAACAGAGATGACAAATGAGGAGAAGCATCAACTGCGACTCCAAGAGCTAGAGGCTTTGGACGTTAAACGCCTGCAAGCTCAACAACAGATCGAGCTCTGTCAAGCTCGAATTACCAGAGCCTTCAATAAGAAAGTCAAGGAGCGGACTTTCAAGAAAGGTGACCTAGTCTTAGCTGTCAGAAGACCTATAGTTATGACACATAAGACCAAAGGGAAGTTCCAACCCAAATGGGAAGGACCATTTGTAGTGGAGTCAATCTACTCAAATGGAGCATATTGCCTTATAACCCCAGACGGTGATACATTTATGATTCCAATCAACGGCAAATTCTTGAAGAAATACTATCCTTGATAGCATTCTTCTCCTAATCAGGTTAATACTGCACCTCTGATCGAAACTCCAGATCCAAGATAGACGCCAAAGATAAGCTTCTTTCTTCCTTCACTGAATCATATCACGGTCGATCAGTGTCGAACCCATCAAATGCTAGTTACATCATGATGCATGATGTAAACATTGAAGAAGAAACTAAATGCAAGACTTTGGTTTAGCCTTATTACTCTTCTCTAGGGTATCTATGAACATCCGACGCCTCCGATGGCTAAGGATATAGGAAAATGTTGGCTTTTAAGTCTAACATAAGCCTTCGACAACTCATCATGCTGAGGGGAATAGCATGGCTAGCCCAACTCAAACGGTAATTGGTAAAGGCACACCAAATCCGTTGATAGTTGAGGGTTTGCTAAAAATTCTAAGGGATTTGGTTTCATCCTTTCCTCCAAAATCTCCTACCATTCTCTTCCACAGAATGGTAGGACCACAAAAATACATGTGTTCATTTCTCTAACGAAATGAATTGGGACTTGTCATGTTAACAGTAAAACTCTGACAAGCTAGATTCCTCGATCCCCAGTGAATTCAGTTAAGTTAATATTAAACCTCTGACAACGAAACTCATTTAAATCTCTGCTATTATGTTAATATTACACCTCTAACGGCGAACCTCCCATGTCCCTAGAAAATCAATGATTGTCACGTTAATATCACACCTCTGACAATTCATTTTGTTTTCTACCAAATCCCCTACTAATTCTCTTTCATAGAATGGTAGGTCCACAAGCTCAATCATTGTTAAGTTTAATGTCACACCTCTAACAATGAAAAGTTTCAATACTCCCCAACGAGTACGAACTTCACTTGTCTCTCCCTTGCATGAAGATACAAGTCCTCAAAATTGCTCCTATCGCAAACCAATTCTTGTCAAGTTTAAAATTACACCTCTGACATTTCAAACTCCACTTGTCAATTCTCATAATAGAATGACAAGTTCTCAAAATTGCTCATATCGTAAACCAATCCTTGTCAAGTTAATACTACACCTCTGATATTTCAAACTCCACTCGTCAATTCTCATCAATAGAATGACAAGTCCTCAAAATTGCTTATATCACAAACCAATCATTGTCAAGCTAATACTACACCTCTGACATTCCAAACTCCACTCGTCAATTCTCATCAATAGAATGACAAGTCCTCAAAATTGCTTATATCGCCAATCAACTATTATCATGTTAACACTACACCTCTGACAAATTAGTGTTAAGTTTAACACTACAGCTTTAACAGTGATAAGATGATGCCAAGTTTAATATTAACCTCTGACAGTCATTTTTCCTCAGACTTTCATATCGAAGCTGAGATGAGCAATGCTAAGTTTAACAACCACACCTCTAGCATCCGGTTCATTGTTAATTTCAACAATACACTTATGACAATGACTTTCCCTCGAACTTTCATATCGAAGTCAGATGACTAATACCAAGTTTAAAATTACTCCTCTAGCATTACATCCACTGCCAAGTTTAACACTACACTTATGACAGTGATATTTTCAGTCTTTTCAAATGAAACTGAAATTTCTACAGAGCTAAATTAACATCACACCTCTAGCTCACATCCTTGTCAAGTTAATATCACACCTCTGACAAGATTTATACAACCCGTTAAGTTAATATCATACCTCTAACGGTAAAAATTATCCTAAATCCCCAACGAGTCTAGTCTCACTTGTTATTCTTGTTAACAAAATAGTGGGTCCACTTAAAAGTACTGCTAAGTTAATATTATGCCTTTAATAGTGTTTTCATCAAATCCCCAGCTGAGTCTTAATTACGTTAATATTAAACCTCTAATGAAACTCAGTCATAATCATCTGTGGGGTGAAAATTTTACTTGTCATTCTCATCCATGGATTGGAAAGCCCACAGAAACCATCCCACTCCTGTCAAGTTAATATCACATCTCTGACAGCAATCTTAAATTCCTTAAATGGAATTTTTCAACTTTGACTTGCTAAGTAAATATCACATTTCTAGCAAATAAAAAAGAAATCATTTCTATTTGTCTGATTTTCAATACAAAAAGGAAGTCAAGACATATAAAAAGACAAGAAAAAGTGTTACTTTTATTGATATTCAAACCTATGAAAGTGACACAAGGCGCTTTCTTATACAATAAGATTGAGTGTTACAATAAAGGAGTACAAGAAGTCCCTCTTGCTCAGTGAAAAGTTGCACTCACTCCTCAAACATTAAAGGAATACGAAGTTCTTCCTCTTGACTGTGGCCAGGAATAGCGGACCAACTTCCTTTCCTCTTGAGAGTCATAATTCTCCTGATCAGGTTAATACTGCACCTCCGGTCAAAGCTCTGAATCCAAGATGTTTGAAAGAGCATCGTAGAAGAGTTTCTCTCTTTCTCCACTGGATTATATCACGGTCAATCATTGTCGAGCCGATCGGGCGCTGGTTACATCCTGATGCATGATGTAAACATTGAGGAAGCTCACCGTTAATTAGGAACAATGGTATTTCTCGAGGTCGAAATGCAGGGGAGCATTCTGATTTCACCCGACCAGTTGGTGTGGGCTGTAATCCTTCGCTTAATGAGCATCTCCACCACCAGAAAGTCATCCAACGAGCGTGGGCTTTTCGTCGCTGTCACTTCTTTGAGTAAGATTGGTGAAGGGAGGATCTGAGACCTTACTGGTGACATCATCTTTCCTGTGGCCTTCAAAGACACATACCCACCACCATACCCATTGTGACCATGGTGAACCCAGGGCATTGCTAGTGCATTATGTCCAATAAGGCCTTAACGGTTACTAGTAACCGTGCGGATCCTCCTCGCCCATGGACAGGAGCTCTGATTTTTCGAGTGCTCACCAATCGAACAAGCAGGGCCAGTTTAAATATTCTCCTATGAACTAAGCGCGCCCATGGACAAGAGTTCCGAATTCCCGAGTGCTCGCCAATCGAACAAGCTGACTAGTCTAAATATTCTCCTATGAACCCAGCAAAGACACAGGAGACTAACGTGAGGCTGCCAACCTGCAAGGAACAAAAACCCAAGGGCTAGAATTCTGCAAAGACAGAAACATGGAATCTGAGGCACAAACGTGAGATTTAAGTCATCAACTCCAGACGCGGAGTTAACTGACGCAAAGAATATGGATCCGAACACAGTCTGGTTTTAGACTTGCGTCCGAGATGTGAGACGCGAGGCATAAATCAAGGATGCAGACACGGGTCTTAAAAACTGCCTGAGGTAACTCTAAGACGCAGAGTTTGTCACATTCACGTCTGAGACGCAGGGCTCACCATATTCGCGTCCCGAGGTCTCAAAAGAGCATAATTCAAATTCTCTAAGTTAAGAACCCCAAACGCGAGCTTCATATACACAGCTCGTATTTCAAGAACCAAACGCAGAGTCTATCACACTTGCGTCTGAAGAACTTGAGACTTAGATTTTAAAGTTAATAAGCTCGCATTTCATTAAGAAATCTGAAAGGCACGTCTACAGAACAGGGACATGTCAACCAGATTTCAACAGGAATCAAAAGATAGAATCTCTTCAATGAATGGGGAAGACAAAACTTCAGAGAGGCAGAGTTTTTCATGGAAAAAAATAGTTCCTACCAGAGGAAGAATTCTCTAGAAGTTGGACTTCATGTATCAAGGCACGGTTCAGGAATTGGACTTCATTTATCAAGGCACAGTCGTAAAAACTCTTAAAGCAATGCTTTTTGATCTTGAAATCACTTGATAGTAATAATCTTCAAAGAAGATTAAGGAAAGCGTGCAAGCTTTGAGTTCTTGTTGTTCATCAGAATACATGCCCTTGAAGGGAAGATAGATAATCAAGATGAAGTCCTTCAGAGCACATGCTCGCAAAGGAAAATAGTCTAGATAAAGGACTGTTAAGAGGCTAAGGCCTATTTATAGGCAAGCCATAAGGCTTATAATTAATGGCTTAAAAATCAAAATCATCAGCATTAATGCCTGCACGGACATCAAATCCAATATCAAATCCAATACGGACGTGACACGTGGATTGTCGCTCTGGGAAACACCCACGACATAAGTCCCCAACCGTCAATGCCAACTTGGCATTAAAGATCCAACAAGATCTTTAAAATGGGTTGCATGTGATGCTTCAGAGACTGCGTCCTGAAGTTCGCGTCCACTCACAAGACTTGAAGACTGTGTCCTGAAGTCTGAGTTCGTGCACAGACTCAAAGGCTGTGTCCATAAGCCCGCGACCTTTCACAAGACTTGAAGGCCGTGTTCCTTTCGTTTAACTAAAGAAGCCATAACTGCGTCTCCTTAGTGATCCAGAGCCGCGTCCTCTTAATGATCCAGAGCGACGTCTCCTTAGTGAGCCAGGACCGCCTTCCTTAACAATTCAGAGTTGCGTCCTGAAGTTCGCATCCTTTCGCAAATCTGAAGGCCGCGTCCCCCATTGTCAAATTGAAGAACGCAGGGTTGCATCTCTCTCAAGCAAATCAAAGCCATGTCCTCTCAAAGGGCCAGAGTCACGTCTCTCTTAAGGAGCCAGAGCTGCATCCCTGCTCAAACAATTGAGAGTCGCGTCTCTCTTGATAAGCCAGAGCTGCATCCTCACTCAAACAGCTGAGAGTCGCGTCTCTCTCGATGAGCCCGAGCTGCATCCCCACTCAAACAGCTGAGAGTCACATCTTTCTCGATGAGCCAGAGTTGCGTCTCTTTCAATGAGCCAGAGTTGCATCCCCACTCAAATAGCTGAGAGTCGCGTCTCTCTCGATGAGCCAGAGCTGCGTTTTCATCAACAGTTTAGAGCCGCATCTCCACTACAAGCGAGAGCCGCGTCTCAATCACAAACCTAGTATAGCCTGAGTATATCATTCATGGCAGTGTCTTAACAAAACGACTAAGGACTGCATTTTCACAAATAGTCAAGGGTTGCAACTATGACAACTGAGTTCATCCAAGTGATAAAGAGTCCGTCTGATTCTCAAAAGCAAAGAAAGAGTAAAGACGAGGCAAACATTTGACAACTTTTATTATTTGACAAAAAGATAAAAGTAATACAAACACTCTCTTATTCGACAAATGGAGTGTTATGGAAAGATAAAAAAGAAGGGAGAGGAAGGCTAATAATCCTGCTTCACCAAAGAATGGATCCGTTCCCGGAGACGGTGCATCTCCCGCTGGCGTGCCTTCTCGGCTTTCGCCAAAGTTTGAACCCCCAACTCTTCCTCTAATAGGAATCTCTTCATAGCCAGCTATGTCTAAAGAGACTTTAACCTGGAGGAATGGGCAGCAAGGTTTTCTTGAACCTGCATCTTGACAGTTTCCAGCTCTTCCAGCCTTTTTCTGGCGAGAACAAGTTTTTATTCGTTGGCTTGAATTAAGGCTTGCGCCTTACAATAGCAACCTGAGCAATGGCGATAACTTGCTCTGCACTTTGGATGACGACTTCGGATTCCTTCGAATCGTCAACCAATATTTGGTAGTCGGCTTGGAAGTTATGGAGATAACGGGCCTCTTCAGCCATCTGCTCCTCCATCTCTTTTCGCTCGTGTTCTTGAGCGGCGAGGAGCTTACTCAATATCGACCGAGCCTCATCCATCGAACTACCCTTTTTCAGGGTTTTCAGTTCCCTTAGGCATATCCCCAGCTATTCAACTAGCATCAGATACGCCCTAGCTTTGCAGGGCTTCCAGTATGATGGATGTTCTCGATTTGATTCTCAAGAAGCATCGGAGAAAACTTGAAGGAACTTTCCCCCGGAAAGGACCAACTCAATGCAGGACTTCATGGAAGCGAAAACTTGATGCGCCAGTTATTCCATGATGTCAGTAGCTGGAGACGACCCTGCCAGTGCACTCCTGGATCCCATCTCTATGATGGGACGAGTAATACCCATAGAAATTGAGTTGACTCAACTTGTGCAGGGATGAGGCTGACAACAGGCTCTTTGACAATGCGGCCGAGGCCAACATCTCCGGGACGTCTGTTGTGGTAGCTTCCATAGCAACAGAGGCAGCAACAAACTCCATGGCACTGGGTTCACCGGCCAAAATTTGAACTGCGCTATCCTCTGCGCCATTGCTTACCACAGGATCCTCTACTTAAGCTACCCTAGTGCTCTCTGCAACCATGACATTAATGTTAGTAGTAATGATGAAAAGGAGAGTATAAGGTACACCTATATCCTCTTACCAAGTTGAGGACCTGAAGACGGCAAGTCTTTAGACAAGCCACTTGGAGAGAAGGGTTCCCCAATCTCGGCGGTTGCAGCCTTATGAAGCATCCCGGTAGCAGGAACTTCAAGGCCCTCATGCTGGGTCAGCTCCTGGATCATCTCCTCAATATGAGAAGAAGTTGTGGCTTCACTACCGGCAGCCAGCCCTGTAGAAGAAATTCAAAAGGAAATGTTAAAACATTTTTCCAACCTGATAGAGAAATAATTATGGAGAATAAAAGAAATACCCTCAGCGGTGGCAATCTCTTCTGTCGGCGGAACCATCGTAGGAATGTACCTCTGCATCTCTTCCTCTGATAAATGCGAGAATTTGCTCGTATTAAGAAGAGTAAGTTTGTCACCGAAGTCAACTTCTTCGCCAGAATAATATTCATGCTCCTCGAATGATGAAGATGACAATCGGACCCAAGAAGTCTCGGTGATCGGGGCTTTACCACTGAGTACCCCGATAATATGGCTGGGTTCAATAACCTGCGAGGTAGGCATCAACACGCTGGAAGACCCAGGCTGTTGCACCTCCTCCCTTATCTCTGTTGCTGAAGAGGGTCCAGGCTGAGTTGAGACTCCTCGAATCTTAACATCATCCCTCTCCACCAAGTTAGCTTCAGGCCGTTCGACCCCTTCGGCCATGACGGGTTCACCCACAGGCTCTCCCTCCGCCAGGATCGCGGGGCCCTTACTACGCAGATCTCGAGAGTGAAGAGTGGGGACTTCCTCCTCCTCCTCTTCTTCTTCTTCTTCCTCCTGCTCTTCAGCACCAGCAGGGACTACTTCAGGCATCCGGGTCGAAACTTCAACCTCAGACCCTCTCTTGGCCTTCTTCAGGCTGGGCTCACCCTGGAATGTAGAGCCACGAGGACGCTTGGCCACAGCTTGCCGATCCCTTCTAGTGGATTATTCCTTGATTGCTATTACTCGAGGCTCCGGCTCCGTAGCTGTTACCCATGTTTGGCTGACCTCCATCCTGGGCTTAATCCCTACCTCCCTTCCTGTTTCCCTCTCGGCTTCCTGGTACTCGGTCATACCTCGCACACATTTGTTGGACTCCAACTGGGCTTTATAAGAGGTTTTGATACTCTTAATGCAAGAGGTATTTATTCTGAAGCCAGACACCCTGCTTGCAAGGAAGTACCAGGTGCAAAAACTGAGGCTGGTATGACAATTGGGAGTCCTGTAAGGCAGGCTGAAAACAGCTCTCGTCCCTCCAGCTACACTGTAGTACCACGCCCGGGCACCTTCAAATATGTTGCCACTAAAGTGAAGACCAGCGTTAGGGTTGACGACATATAATTGATCATAGCCAAACTGCCGAGCAAAATGACTTGACATGTAAGGCTCGATCGTACATGAGTCACCTTACCAGAAGATCAGATATCCAGGCCGAATATTGATAAGCCACCAAAGACTCCAGATGGCAGTCTTGTGAAGTCATCTGGTCCGCAAGGTCAACAAACTTATCCCTGTAGGACGCGCCAGAATTCTCGGGAAAGCAACGGTCGAGCTAATAATTCGAGCTGCTCAGAATGGATTTCCTAACAAAGTACATGTTGTAATGAGACCAGCTCGAATTGTCCAGCCTCTGCACGAAAGGAATGAAGCCTTCAGAGGGGGGCACGGTCGTCATCAGTGAAGGGCAGTGCATGACGTACCAGGCCATTAGGTACTTTTATGAAAACTCGACTCTGGATTTAGTCCTCACTTCTGGTTCTGGCCTTCCTTCCGAATCTACCATGGGCCTACCCTGGGAGTCTACAATGGCGTCCACTTGGCACAGGCTTTTGGTCAGCATCCGCAACCCGCTTTGGATCCCGGCTACCATCACCGGGAAGGGGGAGATTGACTTCCCGTGCGCTAGCTGGACTGTCGGGTACACACCACGTCGGCAACGATTACTTTATGCGGCAGCGTTGGCACCACACAACGCATCAGCATGAGGAACCCGCCAAAAGGGCCTGGTCGGAGATAGTAATCCGGGCCTGGTGGTGAAAACTTTCAAAACCATGTCAGGTTTGAAAGTGTCCTCATTTGACTCGGTGATGTAGGAGCTTGTGGAGGCATTGATCCTCTCGGCGATTTCTTCATTGGTGCTAGGGCCAGACTAATCACTGGGCTAGATTTTTCATTTATGTCAGTGAACAGATAGCTCGCCCAAGACATCTGCTTAACACTCCTGTTCCTCCAGGTGGATATCTGCCCGCAGATGTGAAAGTGGCATAGCCTTCCCAATATCTCGTACACCGCAGGATCTTCTTTCCTCAGAGATGAATCTCCTCAGAGGTCGGGACGTACTCTTCATAAGGGGCCATCTCTCATTACTAGCCCCGAAACTTCATACAGCTCATGTAGAGCAAGCCCCATTTCTCCAACTGGGGTAACAAATGTTCCCGTGGGGATTATAACGCTCCAAATGCCATAAGTTGTGGGAGCTCTGCGGGAGGTCATACTGCACGGCCCTAACTGAATGGTATAATCCCACTTGTGTCAGTAAATCCCTGAGCTCAGTAAGAACAAATCCAACCATCCTGCTCCACCATGACTTGTCGGTAGAGTGGACTCACCCGGGCGGATAGAAATCATCAGGAAAATCACCCCCCACCTTCAGAAATTGATTGATAAAGGTGGAGGCCAGTTGAGGAGTTTCCCCTTTCGGATACTCAGTCCTAACTACCCGGAAAATAACCGAACACATCTTTCCTGTGGACAACATGGTATGCTTCTTTAGCACCAATGTGCCGAGGGCCACGCCAGAGACAAACCTGGAAAGATCCCACTCCATCACGCAGTGTACCGACATGTGCTGAAGATAGGACAAGGGGTACATCCTCCCCATGTTGGGAGGAAAAACCTCCTGTCCCCTATCTAACGGAGCCACTTATAATCTCCGTCACACAAGATCCTATCTTCCTCAGTGATGGCGTCACCAAAGAAGAAGTCAGTTTTCTCAGCAGAGCGCGTGAGTCCGACTCAAATAGCCCATCAGAAATGATCTCCCCGAAGGGTTAGCGTATGGGTCTTGCTGATCCTATTCTTGTACTCCTTTGACTTACAGTAGTCACAGGAGCAGTCCTCTGGAGCACAAAGATCAAATTCGGGTCAGCGTCACCTATGTGCCCAAAGTAACACTTCTTGGATAATGGGCTAAACAATATCATACTGCAAAGAGGGCAATACATAGTCAGAAATCTAAAGAAAATGGCCAAGTGTTTGAAACTCAAACGCAGGAATGAATCCAGACACAGAAATCAGCAAAATCCGCATCTAAACTCAAAGAACGCGAGGCTCGCATGAAGCCCGCGTCTTTAAAATCCACAAACTTAGAAATTTTGCTAAGTGTTGGACTCAGACGGGAGACTCAGTGAAGCCCGCGTCTGATCTTAAAGAACGCGAGGATCACATGATGTCCGCATCTGAACTTCCTCACTTAGAGAAATTATAAGTATTGGGATCAAAATGCCAGGCTCAATGAAGCCCGCGTTCAGCAAACAAACTCTGACCCAAGCTCATGAAGCGGAGACGCGAAAGTCGTCAAACCCCCGCTTCCCTACCAGCACAAGAGCCGCGTCTAAAA